>PVIH01007955.1:0-95721 GCA_004025045.1 Sigmodon hispidus
CACACACACACACACACACACACACACACACACACACACACACACATCAGAGCTGCTAAGATCGCTCTGTTCCCAAGCTGGAGTGCGCTGCTGTGCTGCTGGAGCCTACACTTGGAAATGAATGTCTTTATGCCAGGCAGGAGAGGCTATTAGCTCCCTTGGAGAGAGTGCAGTGTCCCCAACCAATAGGGCAGAGTCCATAGTAGGGGTCCACGTGGGCAGCAGGTGAGGGAGGGGCTTTTTCCTGCTTTGAGCAACTTGAACTCATTTGCAGTCAGCAGGTGGGGTGGCAGGAGGGTGAGGAACTGATGCTTCTGTGCAGGCTCTCCTGGGCTCAGCCCCACATGGCCTGGGTACACACAGAAGGCAAGCATCCATCCGCCTCTCCAAGCCTTGCTGTAGGGAAGGAATGGAGGCGGCAGGCTAAAAGGGCCTGGTGGCTGCCCACCCAGGGAGCAGCAAGTACACAGAGATCCACAGCCATCCTTGAGAATAGCGGAAGGGGCCCCTTTCCAATGGGAGGAAAGAAGATGAAGCTAGAGTCCAGGGCCATCATAGTGGAGATGCTTACTAGCTCAGAGCCAGGAAAGAACTCAGGAGACCTAGTGCTTTTAAATTCAAGCCGAGCAGTCCCGGAGGAACCAGGACCTTTTACTCAGCCCTGGGGCCATTAGGTCAACTCAAGTTTCAGCTTCATCCCTGGCCACTGACAAAAAGACCAGTACTTAGGGATCATACAGATGAGGAAGAATTATTGCTGAAATCATGGAGACCATTCTCTAGAACTAGCTGGTGGCTTCAGCCATTACAGGTGCTGGATACAGGAGATGGCGGCTTCCTCTTTCCCTCAGCTCTGCTTCTTCATGGGGTCCACCACCAGAACACACTCTGTATTGGTCTTCAGAAATTCAGGAGCTCCATTAGACTGACTTGGGTCACAGGTCCAGCCCATGAAGTCTGGATTACAGGGTACAGGAAGAATCAAATGATAAAAGCAGGAAGACTGAGGTGGCACACTGCGGCCCCCCCCATAGCAGGGACTTCCTGTTCACATTCCCAGACCTCTCAGCCGAGCTTCTGAAACTGCTGACTAAATTTTAGAATATTTAGTCCATGATCAAGGCAATCCTGTGCTGGGGAGAGTGTGTATGTGTATATGTATGTGTGTACGTGTAGTTTCTGTGTGATAGGCTATGCTGAAGTGACATGGACTTTGCCACTTGGCTGTGTACCTCTAGGCAAGCCATTGCCCCAGCAGTCAACATGCCCAGAGCACCTACTTGTATATTTTTACACTTCAAGCACTTCCTAAATACCTAAAAAAAAATTTAACTAACTAGTCACACCAGATGTCCCAGGCCCTCTAAGTCTAGCTGCATGAGAGACTGAGGCAGGAGGATCATGAACTCAAAGCTTGCCTGGGCTACAGAGTGAGTTTCAGGCCAGTTTGGGCAACTTAGTGAGACCCTGTCTTGAAATAAAAAGGGTCCTAAAGAATGGTCGAATGGTGGTGGCTGCAGGCGTTTAGTCCCAGCACTTGGGAGGAAAAGGCAGGCAGGTCTACAGAGTGCATTCCAGGACAGTTGGGACTGTTAACCAGAGAAACTCTGTCTCAAAAAACAAGGGGGAGGGGTCCTAAAGATATAGCTCAGGGGGCTGGAGAGATGGCTCAGCGGTTAAGAGCACCGTCTGCTCTTCCAGAGGACCCGGGTTCAATTCCCAGCACCCACATGGCAGCTAACAACTGTCTGTAGTTCCAGTTCCAGGCAAACACCAAGGCAAATAAATAAATAAATAAATAAATAAAGATATAGCTCAGATCCATCAAATTACCAGCAGGCAAATCTGTGGGCACTTTCTTGATTAATAGTTGATGTGGGAGAGCCCCACCCACTGAAGGGGTGCCAGCGCTCGGTAGGTGATCCGAGGCTGAGAGAGTAATCTCAGAAGCAGCTCTTCTCTGTGGCCTTTCATTTCCATCCTCCAGGTCTCCGCTCTGATCCCCCTCCATCATGGACTGTCACCTGTGGGACGGAATAAACCCTTTTCTCCCCAAGTAGCTTTGGGTCATGTGCTTTAGCACAGCAACAGAAAGCAAACTCCAACACCTCCAGTGCTTGGTGTGTGTGTGTGTGTGTGTGTGTGTGTGTGGTCACACTGAAGCTAGGCACACTGGTAATCTCTGCAGAGATGGAGAATTTGAGATACAGACCCTGCCTCAAAACAAAGGAAAACAGCCCCACACAGGCACTTCAAATCTGCCTGATGCCACACCGATGGCGGGGCATGGCTGGGCGAGAACACTAGTGTTGTGAGTAGAGCTAATCTGCTCGGCCCAGTGCCAAGGCAGATGCCTGGGACAAGCTGAGCTTAGTGATGATGAGGGGGCACTTTTGAAGGTGTGCTAGGGAGGCTCGAAGGGGCCAGATGAGGCCAGGGAAGGCTCTGTCAGCTGAGGCTGAAAAGTCCGGAAGCCCACATGCTCCTCTCAGTGTTGAAACCTCTACAAGGTGTGGAGGAGCTAGAAGGTGGGGGTTGGGGGGAAGGCAGGGCTGCCAGGAAAAGGGAGGGGGCTTCCATGTTCTTAGTTGCCATCCAGGCTGAGTTTACCCTCCTAACAGACTCAGAAGGAAACTCAGGAGGAGGAAGTGTCTTAGCCTGAGGCACACAGCAAGAAGCTGGATTCTGAATCTGAACCCAGCCTAATCTCCTCCTTTCCATTCTAGGGACCCAAAAGCCATGGGACCAGCCTCCCAGTGTGTGTGGGGAGCTCTGGGGGTGGCAGAAACCGACATGTCAGGGATTTGAAGAGTGATCAATGCCATGGGTGGCAATCAGAAGCAGGGTAGGAGGACCTCCGAGGAGCCACCCACCAAGCCTGGGTGTGACTTTCAGGGGCAACTAAGTGGCTGAAGAGAGGCAGGGTCAGTGAGGGGTGAGCAGTGGCCACCCTCTCCCACAGACACAGTCCAGGAAACAGCTATAATAAATGGACTGAATTTGGTAATTTAAAGATGATGACCTTGGCCAGAAAAATGCCAAAACCTTGGTGGCTGGGGGATAAAAACGGTAACTCCAGGACTTATAAGCAGTGGAATGCTCCATCTCTGAAAATAAAAGAAGCTGGATGTAGGGCTGTGGAATTTCCTCACTTCCTATGCAGATTTTTTTTCTTTTTTCCTTCGGTGCTAAGGACCTACCACTGGCTAGACATGAATTCTTGCTCATTTGTATCTCCGGTCCTAAAATTGTTTCTTTTCTCGTTTTTTGTTTGGTTGTTTTTGAGACACGGTCTCTCTGTGTAGTCTGGCTGTCTTGGAGCTTGATATGTACACCAGGCTGGCCTCGAATGCACAGAGATCTGCTTGCCCCTACCTCCCAAGTGTTGGGATTAAAGGAAGGTACAATCACCTCTCAGCTGTTAGTTTTCTGTTTTTGTTTTTGAAACTCAGACTCTTGTAGCCTTTTTTTTTTTTTTAAAGGATTTATTCCATTTATTATGTATACTGTATACAGAAGAGGGCACCAGATGTCATCATAGATGGCCACTATGTGGTCGCTGGGAATTGAACTCAGGACCTCTGGAAGAACAGTCAGTGCTCTCAACCTCTGAGCCATCTCTCCAGCTCCGTCTTGTCTTGTAGCCTTTAGCTCCCTTTGTAGCTCTTCCTGACTCCCTCTCCTAATGCTGGGATTACACTCACCATCATGTCCACCAGGCCTGAGACCGCAAGCCAAGTATGGTGGGTGATGCCTGCACGCCCAGCATTCCTACACAGAGTTGGAGGCCAGCTTGGGTTACAGTGTAAGCTCTGCTTCAAATAACAACTAAATAAGGACCAGTGGGATGATATAGTACATACAAGATAACCTGAGCTACATCCTTGGAACCCGTGGTGGAAAGAGGGAACATGGGTGTGCCACACACACACACACACACACACACACACACACACACACACACACACACACACACGGAGGGAGGGAGAGAGAGAGAGAGAGAGAGTTTTGTTTGTTTTTTGAGAAAAGGTTTCTCTGTGTAGCCCTGGCTGTCCTAGAACTCACCAGGCTGGCCTTGAACTCACAGAGATCCTCCTGCCTTTGCTCCCAAGTGCTGGGATTAAAAGCATGTGTCATCATACCCAACCAAATAAAATATTAAAAAAACTAAACAGAACAAAAAAGATAGAGATGGGAGGTGAAGTGGGTGTGGTTACAGACAGCTGGTCCTCTGGTGGGGAGGTGGAGATCTGGGAAAGGAGCCTCCCATGGTGCCTGGGGGTCTGCTCTTGGGATGTGAAATAGACTAAGCAGAAGGCTGGGGAGACAGGAAGGGCAGGATGTACGAAGAAGCCAGAAGGAGCTGGGACCAAGGTGCTGATGTCAAATCCTGTGCCTGAGCCTCCAAGCCTCTCCCCTCCCCTCCCCTCCCGTCTCCTCCCTTCTCCTCCCCTCCCCTCCCCTCCCAGGAGGGCCTTTTCACATGTCTAGTGATACAGCAAACCAAAGCTCTGTTCTCACCCCTTTCTTTTCCCATCTTGAGACATCATTACTCCTGTCTGCCACCACCATTGCATCCCACCTGCATGTAGGTTCCACTGCCTAGGACTGACTGTTCCTGCGGCTCACCATAGGTATGAGTGACGGAGAAACTGTGAGGGACAGGAATCCATGGGTACGGTAGGTACCCAGAGCTCGTGAGGAAAGGGTTCCCTCACCTTCGTCCCATTCCAAAGCACTGCAGTGAATGTACATACCAGCCACTTGGCATAGATGACTGACCAAACCAGAACCAGGGACCCACTGAAAACCCCACCCTCTCTTCACAGCCCTGGTAAAGCCTGATGAGGCTCTGGGTTCTGTCACTTCCATGGGAAATGGATTGGGAAGCTTGACAGGGATGGAAAAGTTTCCTGGAGCTGTGGAGGGCTCCACGGTCCTCCATCCCACAGCAAAGAGGGCCTCAAGGCCCTTTCTGTTCCTCCACCTCCCCATAGGAACCTCTCTGAGGTCCAAGCCCTTCTGTGCTCAGAGCTTTGGGAACTAAAAGGTGCCAGAAAGTTACCCTGGAGTGGCTTTGGAGATGTCCTGCCTTGGAGACCCTGCTTGGGGCTCTTAACCTCTGAGCCATCTCTCCAGCCCCAGCTTGGGGCTCCTTAGAAGGTGTGGTGTTTGGAAAAGAAGACATGATTTCCTATATACCCCATCCAGGAGGAAGACAAGGATTGGAATGGTATGGTGATGAGCTGGGGTGGGGTGGGAGTGGCTGAGGCAAGGTAATAGGGTGGCTATGGAGGGTATGGCGGGTGAGGACTTGGTGGGAGTCAGAGGGCTGCCATAGAGAGGATGTGACTAGGTGGAGGTGTACCTTGCTTAGCCCCCATAGCTGGGACAGGTTGTGCTGTTGGCCCTGGATGACCCTGGACGTGATGGTGGTACACCAGGAAGAGGCCTTACAAAGGAACTGGGCTATTGACAACCCGCGCCTGGCTTGATGGGGATCTGAATTGGCACAGGGACAGGGTAAGAATCAGGATGGATTTAATGTAAGATAGGATGGACCTGGGAATGGGGTGAGGCTAAGCTGGAGCTGAATGAATCAAGGGCTTCATTGGACCAATGATTCTGGGGAGGCAGAGGGATGGACCTGGCTGGGCCTGGAATCTTGGTGGGTTTAGGGCTGGGGAAGAGGAGGGTGTGCTATTAGTTGGGGCTAGGACAGGACAGGTGCATGGGATTGGCCCTGGGAGCAGGGTGGAAGCGTGAGTCCGGGCACAGGCCAGCAGGGCGAGGGGCATGGGGGCACCCCAGGGCAAGCTGAGAAGGGGGGGGGACCTCCCCCTGGGCCGGGCCGGGCCGGGGCGGCGCTAGGACCGAGCGAGCCGAGGGAGTGAGCCGGGCGGAGCCAGCGCCCCCCGCCCCCCGCCGGCCGGCTCCCCTCCCCCGGCCGCTGGCTCGCTCGCTCGCTCTCAGCGCTGCAGAGGCTCCGAGGCGGCGGCGGCGGCGGCGGCTCCCTCATCCCCTCCCTCCAGTGTCGGTCGGTCAGTCCGTGCGTGCATCCGTCCGTTCGGCCTCGGTCCGGCCCGCAGCATGGCCGGCGTCAGCTTCAGCGGCCACCGCCTGGAGCTGCTGGCGGCGTACGAGGAGGTGATCCGGGAGGAAAGCGCGGCCGACTGGTGAGCCCCCCGCCCCCGCCCCCGGCCCCTTTGTCCCCAGGCCGCCACCGCGCCTTTGTTTCTCGGAGGCTCTGTCACCGGGGAGGGAGGGGGATACCTCGAAATGGTGCAACCGCCCGGGAGAGCCGGGGAGGGGCTGCCTTTGTGCGAGCCGGGGGAGGGGCCGGTCGGGCCAGGCGGGGCGCGAGCCGGGAAGCCTGGAGGCCGCCCTAGGCGCACCGGGGGGCGCGGGAGCCGGACGCCAGCCTTGCGGATGGGAGCTCAGACGTGGGGCCCGGGGTCCTAGGGTCCTGCCTGAGCCCGCCCCCCTCCCCCAGCCTCCGTCCACGGGCCCGGGGGACAGGTGTGCACGGGCCAGCCAAGGGCACCTTCGCCACCTTCGAGCGGGCGAGGGCCGGGTGGGGACGGGGCGGGGACCGAGCTAGCGGAGCTGAAGCGGCTTGCCCGGCCCCAGCACAAAGGAAAGCGAGCTAGGGCGGGGGAGGAGCGCAGAGGGCTGGGGGCCAGCGGGCCCCGCCCACCGGGGGCTTCTTCGGGTTGTGTCCCCCCATAGCTAGGATGGGGTGTTATGGAAGGAGGTTCTCTGCCACATGGCATCCAAGTGAGTCCTTTCTCCCTCTCGGGTTGCAGAGGGAGAGGGAGGGCTGAGTCCTTCTCCTCGGAAGCAGGAGATGCTGGGACTAACTAGGCTGCTAGGCAGGAAGAGACAGACCCAGGACATGGACCCAGCAGCTTGTCTATGGCCAGCGAGGAGTGCTCAGGATGGCAGCCGCGCTGAGGGATGCCAGGATGGTAGATCTCCGGGACCCTGACCTCTTCACTCAGCAGCGAGGGGCTGTCACCCTCTCATTAGGGTGGTGTGAATGAACTGCTTCTCTTCCCCTTCCCAGCTGTTATCTTCCCTGAGGAGGAGGAGGAGGAGGAGGAGGAGGAGGAGGAGGAGGGTGTGAGCCACCTGCTCTGGTCTGAAGCCCCAGGGTGTCAAGCAAACCAAGGGGTCAGATACCCCATCATGAACACAGCCCCCAAGGGTTCTTCTCAGGGGAAAATTCCCAGCCTGTATTTAGGTTTCTTTTTACCTCATCAGGCAGGAAGTAGGCTCTTCTTGAGAAGACTGAGGCCGAGTTGGGCTGGTCTGACTGACAGACCCCAGCTGGGCTGGCCTCACTCTCACCCTGGGAGGGCAGCCAGGTGTGGGGGCACTGGAGGGGGGAAGAAATAGCCGAGCCTCCATGCCATGGTACTGCAGCACTGGCGGGCAGCCAGGCCCACAGGGATGGACTCCGGAGACAAGTTCTTGTGTCTTGCAGGTCAGTCATAGGAGAGGCTGCACAGGCCAAGCAGGCAGTTCCCACATTGTTGTCCCAGCCCTGTCCCTGGGGGGCTGAGATCATGGGACGCAATCTGGGCAAGTGGCCTGCTTGGCCTGGTGGAAGAGCCAGTTTAGGGATATGGCCCTGCCTGAGGAGAAACACTGCCTAGAACCCTGCGCCTTTTCTCTAGTCTAGGGGGTGGAGACAACACCTCTCATCTTAACCCCTCAAAAGCAGAACATGTGCAGGCCCAATGGGTACCCAACTACCGCTGCCCCACATCCTGCTCAGCAGAGGTCTGGGCTTTTGCCACCAGCAACATCCATGTGGCCAAAGGGAGTTATGCATCTCTGGCATGCGTCAGCTCCATCTGGGTGGTGTGTGGGACACACACTGATGTACATATGCACCCTGGCATGTATGTTTGCTTACTCCCAAGGGCCTAAACAGCATGTTGTAAAAAGGGTGTGAGGATCACATTTTACAGAAGATGACATGATTCTTCCCAGCTCTTACCACACAACCAGGAGCTGGGTCAGATCTCAAGATTCAGTGCAGACCCTGCATTTAATAGTCCAGTGGGAGGGGTGTCCTGGGTTCAAATGTTGGAGCATGAATATTTGGTGTCTTCCTCCTTTATCTTCACTTTGAATGTGGGTGTGCTGGAGCTTGGGCTAGCTGACCCTTAGGTGGCAGGGTCTCTCAAATGGACCAGTGCCTTGGGCTGGAAGCAGAACACTGAGAAAGTCAGACTGTGTAGTTGGAAAGGCCAGCAGCACCCTGGTTATGATATGATTCATTGTGTGAGAAGTTCCTGCTCTTCTAAGTACTCTGGGAAAAGAGGGTGCTGGCCACAGTCCCTCCTGGGTCTGCAGGGTCTTTCCAGTTGAGTATGTTGGTCCTCAGCCTTCTACCTCTAGCAGGCCTGGAGCTACTGAAGTCCCAGCTCTCACCTTGCCCTGGTCTGTTCTGTGCTTTAGATGGTTGATAAGAGTTTGTGTCAACATACAAATCCCCAGGGTGTTACTCTGTGCTGTGCCCAGGCCCTAGACGACAGTATGTGTTAGCAGACTCAGTTCCTGCCTCCACAGAACTGGCACATGAGTCTGTGGCAGCCGCTGTCTGTGTGCTAAGGCCAGTGTATCCACAGTCCCCTGTCCCCACCCACTGTTCCCTGCTTGCTTCTCAGCTCCCACCCGCCAGTCATCGGATACTTGTGGTATGTTAGAGAAACATTGTCCAGCAGGGTCTGGGGCTTGGGCAGATGTCTGTTTTGGTGCCCTGGGACATGAAGCTGAGGCTGAGGCTGCCCATGGAGCTCCAAGGTAGAAAGTGTTCTTCAGAACTGAACTTGGGAACCAGTGTGGCCTGAGCAAGGGGATGAATACCAAGGTCATTTTGAAAAGGTGGGCTGAGCAGATGGAAAGCTAGACCGGAGTGTCTGAAGAAGAAAGGGGAGAGGGCTCTTTGGAGGTGGGTGGGCAGGATGGAAGGAGCTCAGAGAGTCTTGAGGTGGAGACAAGCAGCCTGTCACAGAGAGGCGTGATGACCAGAGCAATGTCTTGGAGGAAGCCGGGATTCCTGGTGCTGTCTCCGTGTTTCATCTGTGGATAGAGGGATACACCCTCTTTCTTTGAGGGCTCTTTGTTCCTGGCCTTGGGTTAGGGCAGCCTGACAGGTGGTGGGACAGCTGTGCTGGGGAACAGCTGTCAGGGCAGCCTCTGGGGCAGCAGTTGCCCCAGGACTCACAGCCCACCTGTGTCTCTTTGTGGGGAAAAGCAGGGAGGGGCCGCGGGGGCCCACTTGGCCATCTTAGCAACTAGGGCTGACACCCTGGGGGGGATGGGGCTGGCCCTGGCCCTCCCTCCTTCCTGCATTTTTATCTTCTTGTCGCTCCACTCCCCTCCTTTCTCTTTGTCCTCCTCTCCTCCTCTCATCTCCCTTTTTTCCTTTCCTCACACACCCCAGCCTCCTGACTCAGCAGATGGGAAATGGGAGTTGAATCTCTACCTTACCTTCCATGAAATGGATGCTGTAATATGCTTGCCTAGAATGGATACGGGACAGAAAAAGCTAGGAAGGAAGGAAGCTGTTAGTTTAGCTTTCTGGCCAGCCTCAGTCTACATGGCAGCCCTAGAAGGCTTCAGCTAGGGCAGAGACAGCCTGGGGGTTTTAGAAGACCAAGAGATCTTAGGGTTAGAGTCTGGGAGTGACCACAGTGACCTCATCCCCATCTCAGGGAGGGAGAGATTAAGTCTGAGGATGTCCCCGGGGTCCTTTGTGTTCGAGGAGAATACAGCTCTGGTGGGCTGGTTTCTGTGCCAATTGCTGAGTTGCCATGGTTACCAGGGGATGCCCAGCATTGAGCACCAGATTCTTCTTCTCCTCCCTCCCAACAGGGGGAGGGGCAGCGGGTACCAAGGCACGCACCAGGTAGATTCCTGGCTCTGGCCAATAAGGGATGAGAATCATGGTCGCCAGGGAACGGTAACCAAGGAACCGTTGCCTTGGAATCTCCATTGCATACCCGCTCCACTGGGTTGTGGGCTGCCAGGGCTAGGGCCGGCCGCTGAGCTGACTAGGCAGAGATTTCTCCCCCACCGATCCCTGATTGCCATCTGACCAGGTCTCCGGCTCAGCGGAAATGATGCCTGGCCTGGTCACAACCAACCAACAACCAAAGCTTTTCCCCTCCTTGTCCTGTTCTGTCCTTGCCCCCCCCCCCAATCACTCTTCCTCCCTCATGCCCTTCTCCACCCACAATTGGCTGTCTAGGACCTGACAGTTCTATGAGGCACCCCTCCCTCTCCCCAGGGCTCTGTACACATATGAGGATGGCTCAGATGACCTCAAGCTTGCTGCATCAGGAGGTAAGAATTCCAGCCATTTCTCTTCCTTCCCACCACCTACTCTGGCTGTTTTGTTTCCTCCCTGGCTGCAGTCCACTGTCCTGCCTCCATCCAGCAGACCCACACTTGTCCACCTTGCCCTTCCTGTTGTCAATTTCTGCATTCCTCTCAAGGCAGAGGGAGGGAGCCTTGTTCCCTGTTGGACTTCTGGGAAGGCACAGTGAGAAAAAGCAAGTTGCCCAACATCACTCAGCAGCTAGAGAAGGGCCTGGTCGGGCGGTCCAGCTCAGCACTGTGTTCTCTAGAGCTGGAAGACATCCTTAAGGAAAATTTCCTTTACCTCAGTGCCTGGCCCCTGGTAACACGAGAGGTGTGATCACTGAGAAATGAAGATGTGTGAACAGACAGCCCTTCAATCCCGTCTCAAATCGGGCCCAGGAGGGTTAAGAGGCAAAGCTAGAATCCTGTCTGCCCCTTCACCTCAATACACAGAGATCTCAGCTCCAGCTTGAAGACTAGAAATCCCCTCGGGGTTTTAGGCCCTTTGTAGGGTCAAGGGTGTGGGGGATGGAGAGACCTGACACCTTCCTGGTTCCCCTAGAAGGGGGTTTGCAGGAGCTTTCCGGCCACTTCGAGAACCAGAAAGTGATGTATGGCTTCTGCAGCGTCAAGGACTCGCAGGCGGCCCTGCCAAAATATGTACTCATCAACTGGGTATGCAGCTGTGGGATGGGGCTGGGAGCTGAAGGCCCCAGAGTGGTCACATTCCACCCATAGCCACTGCTGGGGAAATCCCACACTAGTTCTTCTTGGGCAGCTAGTCTGGGCCTGCAGGCTGTTGCCTCCTTCCTCCTGCTCTTTCCTGAGCCTCTCCTCACTGGGTACACTGCAGGTTGGTGAAGATGTGCCTGATGCCCGAAAGTGTGCTTGCGCCAGCCATGTGGCTAAGGTGGCTGAATTCTTCCAGGTATGTGGGAACTGGGTTCAAAGTTGGCAGAGACAGTCACCCAAGGCCAGGTTTGTATGCTGGGGGTGGCGATGGGAGTCTGGATGACACCTAAACACTGCTTTTTTATGGAAGGGTGTTGACGTAATTGTGAATGCCAGCAGTGTGGAAGACATCGATGCCGGTGCCATTGGGCAGCGGCTCTCCAATGGACTTGCACGCCTCTCCAGCCCAGTATTGCATCGACTGCGGCTTCGGGAGGATGAGAATGCTGAGCCGGTGGTCAGTGCACTCCCGGGACAGGCTGGTCTTGCCCAGACATCAGATGTGACATGGTCCCTGAGTTGGCCTTCCCCAGTCTCTCTTAGCCCTCACTCTGCATGGGTGAGTACTGGATCATTCATGTCAGGGCACTTGACTCTGCAGGGCACTACCTACCAGAAGACAGATGCAGCCGTGGAAATGAAGCGGATTAACCGTGAGCAGTTTTGGGAGCAGGCCAAGGTATGAAATGCTGACACTGAGCCTTCAGGGTAGCTCTGACCTCTCGGCTGAAAGAGCAAACCCGTTTGGTCTCCCGCACACAGGGCTCATTCCCCCAATTCCCAGAAGGCCACCTCCCCAGCCCGGGTGGGAATAGAATGGAAGGCCAAGGCTGACCTGGGCTCACGGCTTGTACTTCCTGGGTGTGGGGTGCAGAAGGAGGAAGAGCTGAGGAAGGAGGAGGAGAGGAAGAAGGCCTTGGACGCCAGGCTCAGGTTTGAACAGGAACGGATGGAGCAGGAGCGGCAGGAGCAGGAAGAACGGGAGCGGCGATACCGAGAGCGGGAGCAGCAGATTGAGGAGCACAGGTGAGCTGTGGCCCAAGGCTGGGGGCTGCATCCCACCCCCAACCTGCCCTGAAGGGTGTGTTTGCACTTCTCATTTCAGGAGGAAACAGCAGACTCTAGAAGCTGAAGAGGCCAAGAGAAGGTTAAAGGAACAGTCTATCTTTGTAAGTTATTTCCAGGGCTCATGCCTGGCCAGGAAAATGAGGATGGTCCTTGCATCCTGGGGTCCTCTGGGAACATCAGTAACCTTCCAACAATACTAGTCCTGGGTATTCTAGGAGCATGCATGGATAGCAGTATCATGAGTGTGCTAAGCCCAGCATTTGTCATAGGGGAACCTGCTGTGTGTGTGTGGGGGGGGGCCTTCTTTTAGATGCTTCTCTCGGAATTGGAAGAGAAACTTCACTTTGACCCAGTCCCTCACCGGCCTGGCTCCTCCAGCCCTTTCCCCTTGGAGTCTGGGGGACTTGGGATGTACTAGTCATGGGCTCTGTACTTGGGGGGCTTGAGAATGAGGCTATGTAATGAAAGTGACTCAGAGGTCATGAATGAATATAGACCCGTGCTTTTAGGGACTACTCACATAGGCAGGGTCTCTAGAGCACCCCTTTTTTCCTGCTGCTGTCCAAACCTGTATTGTGTCCACCCAGTCATAACAAGGTCCTTTGAAAAGCTTAGTTTTACAGAAGTCTCAAAGGTGTGTCCACATACAAAAATAGACTACTGTGTGCTGTCTGAAGCACTCATTCACCTTGGTCAGTTATCAACATCCTAAGCAGTGGCTGCAGAGGTTTTGGTTTTGAGACAGGGTTTCTCTGTGTAGCCCTAGCTGTCCTGGAGCTCACTCTGTAGACCAGAGATCTGCCTGCCTCTGCCTCCCAAGTGCTGGGATTGAAGGCGTCAGCCACCAATAGGACTCAGTGGCTGCCAGAGGTTTATTGTTACTTTGTAGTCCATCCACTGCTTCACATTAACTCAGGGGGAAGTAACTCTGTAACACTGTAACCAGCTGTTAGAGTAGCTTTTTTTAAATAAATAAATTTATTTTATTTATTATGTATACAGTGTTCTGTCTGCATGTATGCCTGCATGCCAGAAGAGGGCAACAGATCTCGTTACAGTTGGTTGTGAGCCACAATGTGGTTGCTAGGAATTGAACTCATGACCTCTTAAAGAGCAGCCAGTGCTTTTAATCTCTGAACCATCTCTCCAGCTCTAAGGTGGGTTTTGATTTCAGGTCCTTTAAGGAAGGTCCCATGTGAAATTGGAATTTATCACCCTGTAGTATTTTCTTTTAATGTAGGGTTTCTTGGGAGCCGTGCTTCATTCTCTCCTGTTAATAAGAATTTGTTTAGATTTACTTCTTTGCCTTACGCGTACGAGTGTTTTGAGCCTGCATATATGGCCATGTGCCATGTGCCTGTAGAGTTCTGAAGACACTGGATCACCTGGAACTGATTTCACAGATGGCTGTGAGCCACCATGTGGGAGCTGGGGCCAAACCTCAGTCTTCTTTCTGCAAGAGTAGCCAGTGCTCTGGAGCAATGAGCCATTTTACCAGCCCCTTGGTTCCCTTTTTGCCTTGGGTTCTAGGGAGTCCTCGTGGGTCAAAATGCTTAGGTCCAACAGTGCTTGTTGCTAGAGTCTTGCTCTCTCTCCTAGCCACAGCTCTAACTTGTTTCCGTGGCATTCACGTTGTTCACAGTGAGAACATCTTTCATAAGCTGCTCTGTTCCTTTATTACTTATTCAGTATGTGTGTGCTTCTGTGTGTGTATGTGTGTGTGTGTGTGTGTGTGTGTGTGTGTGTGTGTGTGTGTTGTGTCTGTGGTATGGACAGTGCATTCACCTATGCATGCATGCACTTGGCAAGGCTAGAGGCTAACCTCTGGTCTCTCTCTCTTGCTGCCCACCTTGTTTTTTGAGACAGGCTCTCTCTCTCATTCTCGCTTTCTCTCTTCCTCTCTCTCTCTGAACTTGGCACTTACCATTTTGTCTGGACTGGCTAGCAAGCCCCAGAGGTTCGCCTCAGCACCTCCAGTGCTGTTGATATAGATGTGTGCTTACTGGGCTTTGGACCTGTCTGCTAAGAATCCAAATTCAGGGGGCTGGAGAGATGGCTTAGTGGTTGAGAGCACTGACTGTTCCTCCAAAGGACCTGAGTTCAATTCCTAACATCCCCATGGCAGCTAACAACTGTCTGTAATTTCAAGATCTGACACCCTTACACAGTTATACATGCAGGCAAAACACCAATTCACATAAAATAAAAATAAAATATTTTAAAAAAGAATCCAAACTCAGATTGTCATGGTTTACTCTCTGAGCCATCTCTCCAGCCTGCCACTGCTCCTTTCTTTGATTGAAACAAAGTAAAGGAACTTGGTGAAGCTGCATAAGGCAAGTGTTAAGTTCTGGGTTATATGCTCACAAACAAAGAAGGTCTGAGCTGGGGCTGGTAGCTCGAGCCTCTAATCCCGACACTAGGAAAGCAGACTCAGACAAACCTCTGTCACTTTGGTCTACATTTTGAGGTCCAGGCCAGCCAGTGCTACAAAGAAAGACCCTATTTCAAAATGTAAGAAATAAGTTCTGTTTTCCCCAGCTGCCCCTTCTGCCCAGGTTGCTCCAAGAACAGCAGGAGATGTGAAGTATGAGGCTTTTGGTCTAGTGAGTTCCACTGACCAAACACATACCGACCTTGTTCTGGCCACTCACACTGACTTGGGTCTTCATCCTGTGTTGCTCACAGAGGATGGGGGGAGTGACCCCAGAAAGAGGAAACACAATGTAGTACAATATGTGGTATCTCCTGGGAACTCCCTGTGGGGACCCAGAGAAGGAAATGACCTAAATGAGCCAGGGACTTCTTGCTCTGGAGGTGAGGTAATGCCTAAGCGGAGGCCTTAAACTGGAAAGGCTAAACTAGGGGCCATGATAAGTCAGGCATTTGGGAAGGATGGGCTGATCCTGTGCCAAAGCATGGAATTGGGAAATGGTATGACTATTCTGGGCACTGTGACTGTAGCGTGTAGAGGACATTATGTCCATATCTAGCAGAGTATGTGGGTGAGTTGGAGCTGGGTTAGATGGTGGGGCTGGATGATGAAGACTAAGATTGGGGGAGGGGAGTGTAGCCAAGCTAGAGGCCTGCTCACCTATAGTCCTCAGATTCAGGCTTAAAACATAAGTGTGTGTGTGAGGGGTGCTGGAGAGATGGCTCAGATGTTAAAGGCTAGGCTCACAACCAAAAATATAAAACATAAGTCATAAAATAGCCAGATGGGAATTAGGAGTGGGGGGCTACAATGAGCAGAGTGGCACACTTCCAGGATGAGGCAGCTTCTGTGTAACTCTGGCTACCATGGTGTTGAGAAACTAGGGACCTAAGTGTGTAGCTCAGTGGTGTAGAAGTTGCCTAGCATTTACAAGGCCCCAGATTTGGTGTGTGTGTGTGTGTGTGTGTGTGTGTGTGTGTGTGTGTCTGTCTGTCTGTCTGTCTGTTGGGGTGGGGGAGGAGGACACAGAGACAGAGATAGAGAGAATACAAACTAGATCCTCAGGGGCCTGTGAGAGACCTCATCTCAAAAGCCAGGTAAAGCAGAAGAATCGGAAGTTCAAGGTCAGCCTAACAGTTTAATGAGATCCTGTTTCAAAATCAAAAACAAAGGGCTGTGGGTTTAGTCCCTGGTAAAGCATTTGGCTCACCTTCTGTGAGGACAATCCCTAGTGTGACAAAATAAGAAACTAGATTCTATTTTCAGTCAGTAGAAAGCTAAACTTTTTGTTTTTAATTTGTTTTTTCAAGACGGTTTCTCAGTGTAGTCCTGGCTTTCTGGAACTCACACTGTAGACCAGACCAGGCTGATGTCAAGCAGCTTAATTTATATGGGTTTAAAAACTTGTCATCGGGGGCTGAAGAAATGAATCTGCAGTGAAGTGCACCAGCTTTTCTTCTAGAGGACCTGGGTTCAATTCCCATATTTTGGGAGCCACCTATGTTTCAGTTCTAGGGATCTGACACTCTTTTCTGGCCTTTGAGGACACTGCATGCATGTAGTGAACAGACATACATGCAGACAAACACATCAAACAAACAAACCAATAAATAAATGGCTTTAAAATATGGCATCAGCACAATATCCAATCCACATGCTTTATTGAGTCAATTCTTGCTGTGTCTTGAGTTACCTAAAGGCCAAGGGGTAATCTGGATGCCCTGGGTGCCTGGTTAGATGTGGATGAGAGTGAAGCAGGTTCCCAAGTCCTGGCCAGTCAGCAGATGAGGCGGCTGAAGACTGGTAAGAAAAGGCTGCACAGCCGAGTACTGAGGGCGGCAAAGTGCCACCCTTGAGATCCTGCTGGATTGTAGAAGAGATGCTCAGGACACCGTCCCTTTGGTTTCCAGGGTGACCAGCGAGATGAAGTGGAAGAGTCCCAGATGAAGAAGTCAGAGTCAGAGGTGGAGGTGAGAGCTGGGGAACAGCAAGTGAGCCGGGCACGAGCTGGCCCAGCCAGCTAGCCCTGCTGCCCTGTGCAGCTCTTCACTCTTTCCTTGTGCCCCCAGGAGGCAGCTGCCATTATTGCTCAGCGGCCTGATAACCCAAGGGAGTTCTTCAGACAGCAAGAACGAGTTGCATCGGCCTCTGCTGGCAGCTGTGATGCACCCTCACCCTTCAACCACCGACCAGGTAGTCTTTGGCCCTGTCCTTGCCCGATCCATAATCCTCAGACTATGGCCCTAAATCCCTTTGGGATGACTTCTTGGAAAACAAGCCTTGCCCAAGGACTCCTTGGAAAAGGCAAGACCCCTCCAGTGTGCTTCCACACAGCTTTCCAGGTGGTAGCGCCCAGAGAGGGGTTGGGCTGGGGGGGACATTGTCAATGTTGGGCATTGGCTGAGCGATGGATAATCCTCAAAGATGGTTGGGCAGCTTTGGTGTCGATATGGGCACACTGCTTACATTGGGAGCTGGCCTTTAGTCTGAACATCCTGGAGCAACTGTCCTCAAGGGTCCCCTGTTTGGCTTCTCCATGTCAGCTTCTGCCTCCCTCTGAAGTACCCTTCTATTTCTTGTCTGCTGGTCTGAGTATTTGCATCCACTACGTGCTTGGTCATGTGCTGGGGTCTCAGGAGCATGGCGGACTACACTCATTTGTGTTGCCACTCAGAGGCTGGTGGTTTGTGCCCATGTGTGTATCTGGTGCTGGCTTGTGGGAGGCATCAGATGGCTTGAGGCTGTGACCCAGCTTGGCTGAATGCAGACCCTGGCTGAAGATGGCTTGGATACCTAAGGCTGGCCCTGGGGGTGGGTGAGGCCTTAGGGCAGGGGTAGGGGAGACTGACCCTCTCTTGTCCTCTGTCTCTTTCTCTGTCTGTCTCTCTTGGCAGGTCGTCCGTACTGCCCTTTCATAAAGGCATCGGACAGTGGGCCTTCCTCCTCCTCCTCTTCCTCCTCTTCCCCTCCACGGACTCCCTTTCCCTATATCACCTGTCACCGCACCCCAAACCTCTCTTCCTCCCTCCCATGTAGGTAGCAGCCCCAGGCTTCGGCGGGGTGGGGTAAGGAGGGCCCCGCTTCCCAGCAGCCCCCTTCGCCCTTTCTCCCCCAGCCTGACTGCTGACTGCTGGTGTTTGTCCCCAGAGCAGGTACTACCTGCTACTTGTCCCTGGCCCTGCAGGGCACTGGCCCCCAGGGGCCCGGTTTACAGGGTCTGGAGCAGTACTCTGGCCCCTGGGGGGCCCGGGGAGCTCACAGCCCCCACCCATACTCAAGACAAGGTGGATAGTCCTGATTCCACCGGGCTCCCCAACCCTCGCTGACTAGCTGGGCATTTGTTCCACAGGCAGTCACCTGGACAGCCACCGGAGAATGGCGCCTACTCCCATCCCTACCCGGAGCCCATCTGATTCCAGTACAGCCTCCACCCCTGTCACCGAGCAGATCGAGAGGGCCCTGGATGAGGTTACATCCTCTCAGCCTCCGCCCCCACCTCTGCCACCCCCACCAGCTCAAGGTGAGAGAAGGGTTCCCCCTGCATCCATCTTTCCATCAGTCTCTGGTTGCCACAGTAACATAGTTCGGAGGAAACTGGACCACTCATCACCAACACTACACTGCTAAGGAAGTGGCTGTAGCAGAAAAGAGCTGTGATGTCACTCTCAGTCCTGCCCTGTCTGAACCTCATTGGCTTGTCACTGAAGTGATCATGTGGCTTTCCTCCCAGGACTACCTGTGGTTTAAAACCAGTTGGTAAAAGGATAGTGAGGTGCAGCTGATACCGAAAGATGATGCCTCTGTGGTAGTTCTTCTTCAGAAGTCCCTAACCCTTACTCTCCAGTGGGTGGGTAGGGCACTGTAGATTGGTCCTGGGCATCTATCCTTCCCCGAGGAGGCTGACAGCATTGTATTCTTCCTGTGCACCTCGACAGAGGCCCAGGAGTCTACCCCCAGACTGGATGATAAGGAGACCAAAGCAGCAGCCACCCCTCAGGCCCGGGCTAGCTGTGTGGAGGAGCCCCCTCAGGCACAAGAACCTCCCCTGGTGCAAAGCAGCCCCACGGAGGACTTGGTGTGCACAGAACCCCCAGAGCAGGCCATCCTGGCTGCCCCTGCAGAGCCTGCTGCCTCTGTCACCTCAGTAGCTGATGTCCATGCAGCTGACACCATCGAGACCACCACTGCCACTTCTGCCGCCACTATTGCCAATGATGTCACCCCTGCCACTGCCAGCCTTGTTGATCTATGGCCTGGCAATGGGGAAGGAGCCTCAGCACCCCAGGCTGAGCCCAGGGTGCCCACACCACCCTCAGGTGCTGAGGCTTCCCTGGCAGAGGTACCTCTGCTGGATGAGGCAGCTCAGGAGCCGCTGCCACCAGTGGGCGAAGGCTGTGCCAATCTTCTTAATTTTGATGAGCTGCCAGAACCTCCAGCCACCTTCTGTGACCCAGAGGAGGAAGTAGAGGGGGAACCACTGCCTGCCTCCCAGGTCCTGACTATGCCCTCAGCTCTAGAGGAGGTAGACCAGGTCCTGGAGCAGGAGCTGGAGCCAGAACCTCACCTGCTGACCAATGGAGAGACCACTCAGAAGGAGGGGACCCAGGTGGGGCAGGGCAGCCTGGTGGGAGGTACAGTAGTTAGGGCTGAGGGGGAGGGCTGACTTGATGGCTTGTAGATCCATCTTGAGAAGCAGCTCTATTCCACTCCCCTTTCCATCGCTGCATTTGTTCCCTGGCAGGCATTTGTGTTTCCTCAGCAACCACTCTTGGAATTCTTGGTTGCCAGGGAAACAGGCTCATGCCTGATAGATCAGCTGTAGTTCTGGCAGGTGGGGCCTCGTAACCATTGCTTTTTTTTTTTTTTTTTGTTAAATCCAACAGGCCAGTGAAGGATACTTCAGTCAATCACAGGAGGAAGAGTTTGCCCAATCAGAAGAGCTGTGTGCAAAGGCTCCACCTCCTGTATTCTACAACAAGCCTCCAGGTAGTACTTCCCGGGATGAATGATGGCAATTCTGGTGACAGAATGGGATTTGAGGACTAGCAGTATCACCAAACACAATTGGCACAGCTCCTAGAGGTTGTGTGTGTGTGTGTGGGGTGGGGGGACTGGCGGTCACAACTGATACATCGGACCAGCTGTCTCCCCTCCTTTCCTCTCCCAATATATCCTAGAAATCGACATCACCTGCTGGGATGCAGACCCAGTACCTGAAGAGGAAGAGGGCTTCGAGGGTGGTGATTAGTAGCGGCGACTGTCCCCTGGCTGCCTTTGTGAAGGCTGCCCACCTGCGGTAGCCTCTGGCCAGAGGGCTCGCAGCGCCTGCATTAGCAGCCGCCCCACCTGGCACCCACTCTGGACTCCCGGCGCAGGCCGGGGATTTATCTGCTTCCCTACCCACAGGGCCTGACTTTTACAGCTTTCCTCTTTTTTTTAAAGTTGATAGACTTGTACAGTTGACTGGTTTTCCTCCCGTTGGTAGTTGAGATGATGTTGCAGATTCCACCCCCTTCCTGCCCAGACCAGATTGTAGCTTAGTCTCTGCTCGGCCCACCAGGGTGGAGGCCTCACCCTGCTTGGGACCTGGTGGGGGTTGGGGGTTCCGGTGGGAAAATGTTCCCCCCATCATTTTTCCTAGTTTTATGTTTCTTGGAAAAATATCACTTTGTATTCTCTATCCAGGGCTTCAGATATTTTGCACGAATTTTAAAACATGGCAATAAATGGCTCGTGGGCTCTGGCTCCCTGGGACCCTCCCCTCTCTTCACCCTCTGCTTTGTTGAAAGGCATTATCAGGCCCACCTGGGGCCCCTTGGCTTCCCGCCCTCTCCTGCCGGGCAGGTCCCAGGCTGGAGGTCCTAGGCGTGACTCAAGTCAGGGCTTATAAATGGGACCCAGGGGTTCGAAGGGTCCCTCCCCAAATCCTATCTCTTTGCTTGGGTTCTTTTTCACATTAACTTTCCCCCTTTTCTTTTTTTTAAAGCACAAACTTATGTAATGGGTCGTGCTCATGTCTGTTAATAAAGGAATCCAGATCCCTTCGGGCCTGCTGCTCTGGGCCTCCAGGGGTTGATCTGGCGTGGGTGCGGGCGGCTCTCATGACCCGCTTTCCAACTCCTGTCATCTCCGAGGCTACAGGGGGCGCACCTCTCTGTTACGCAGTGCTATCAAAAGCCGGCTGGATGAATGAACATCCCGCCCCTGAAAAACAATCTGGTTGCTGAAGGCTGACTAATTTCTGTATACACACCTGCACACACACTAGGCCAGCACTCAGGCTCCTTCCCTAAGGTTCAACTTGCCTGGTCACTAGTACCCTAGGCTGAAAGCAGCTAGTGTTCCCCTCCGCTTGTACCAAAGCAGATCACACACCTTTATTATCCTCAAAATGTAACAAACGGGGTAAGAAATCCCACCCTCCCCCCACCCCTCCCTGCAGTTCAAGGGAAGCATTTAAAAAGCCCCGCAGTCAGGCTAGGAGTTCGCCCGTGGGGCCCGGGACGTCGGGCGCCCCTCTATACGGCTGTAGTCCTCCCGAACAAGGGGATGGAGACCGGCAGGCGCCAAGCTCCGTGCTCCAGGGGCTCGCGGCTGCTGAGCTCTGAGTCGGTCCAGCTGGGGAAGACCCGGCGGCTGCGGTCAGCCTGCAGACAGAGGGCAGGGCAGGGGGCTGCGGGCCGCGGGGCGCTGGGAAGATGCAGCGCCGAAGTATAGCCCCGGTCCAGGAAGAGAGGCTTGTAACTCGGAGGCGGCTGCTCCTGCTTCTCTGCGCTGTCGCGGCGGCTCAGAAAGGGCGTGACGATCTTGCGGTAGAGGCCGCGAGTGTCCGTGAGCACCTCGCTGTAGGGCGGCGGCGGCTCGGCCATCAGCACCGCCTCCTCGTAGCACGGCGGCTTAGACATGTCCGACTCCGCTGCGGAACGGGAACCGGGCTTGAGGATGAAGCCACCGGGCCCAGCCTCCCGCAGAAGCCTCCACACCCAGCCACCACCACCCCAGCCCGCTTCTCCCGGTGCATCGGCAGGGAGCGCTCGCCTGCCTAAGCGCAGCCTTACCTTGGCGCGGGTAGCTCCAAGGCCGAGGCGGCACGGAGAGGTGCGGTGGCGGTGGGTGCGGCAGTGCGTGATGGTGTGGGTGCGGGTGCCCGTGTGGCTGCGCGGGCCCGTGGTGCAGTAGCGGGTGCACGTGCACGTGCGAGTGCGTGTGCACAGGCGCCTCCAGACGGCTGCGGTGCGGTGGTGGCGGCGGCGCCAGGCCCGGAGGACTTCCAGCCAGGCTGCCCTCAAGCTCAAGGGGCTCCAGCTCCAGGGCACGCAGGTTCTGCTCCCTCAGTCGCTCCTCCTGGCGCCGTTTAAGGCGGCGGCGCAGGAAGCTGCAGAAGCAGCAGAGCAGGACGATGAGACCCCAGATGAGCCAGAAGCCGGCGAAGCACGTGAGGAACGTGTAGGTGCCCTGGGACATCACCATGGCTGCGGCGCAAACGGCAGGTCCTCGGCAGCTTTACTGGATGCTGGGCTCCTCGGCGTGGCCCCGAGGCCGCGCCACGCTCCCAGGTGCCGCCAGCGTCACTTGGGGACCTGCGGCCGGGGGCTGCCTGCGGCGGGGCTCAATGGGCGCGCATGCCGGCGGGGGGCAACTTTGGTTCCCGCTCCTTTCCATGGCGCCGGCCGGCGCGGGCTTGCTTCACCCGGGGCCGCGAGCGACCTGCGGAGCAGACACAGGGCTCAGCGAGGCTCGCCGGGATCTTGGGTGACTCCCGGACTGCACTAGCGCCCCGCGCAGGGCCGGGGATACCTCCTCGGTGGGAACCCCCGCACTCCCCGGGGGCCTGATGACGTCACCGAGCGATGACGTCACCCCGAGGTTTCCCTGATAGGGTTTTCCCCGAATCGAGACCCGGCCACCGCGTACCGACGCGACCCAAGGCGGGCCAGCAGGGGGCGCTCGGAGTCCGCCCGCAACCACAAGGTCCAGCTTCCAGATGGTTTCCGAGGCTGTGAACACAGGGCACTAGAGTAGTCTCGGCGCGGTTACTTTGGGTGGGGAAAGGACAGCCCCTAACAGCAGGTCCACTAGCAGCCCGCCTGGCGCCCAGCTTCTAGATATTAGCCACGCCTATAAGAGACGGGCAGGTGGCTACCACTGCATGCCACTGGCCCTGCTTTTGTCTGCTCCCGACTCGGGGCTGGGCGTGGGCCAGCCGCTCCTTCCTTCCTCTAGGCACCTCTGCCAATCTGATTCCAGCCCCAACTCGACTTCCCTCAGCACCTACTTACGGGCAAATCCGATTTGGCTGCACCTCCCTTACTTCCAGCACCCCCCACACCCAATTCCTTTCCCTCTTTGCAAAGGGGTGGAAAATTAGATGAGATTTGTCTTGTCTTCCTATCACAGAAAGGGGCTGAGGACGTCTCTGCATCGGGAGAGAATTCAGGAGCCCTGACTACTTACTTAAGGGCATCAAGCAACAGCCGGCCACCATCCCTAAGGCCCTTTTAGATTGCCTTCAACCAGAAGCTTTAACACAAATAATTCGTTGGGTAATGAATTATTTCTAACTCATAGCTGAGAACTGGAAGAGCAGTTAACTGCACAGATGGCGGTGCTAATTTGAACCTAGGCCTAGCCGCAAAGCCCTGGCCTGAGCTCGTGGGAAGGACGGCTTTCCAGGAGTTCCAAGGAACTGCCTGCCCTTGGCACACCAACACTCCTTCAGCTTTGGCGCCCACAATCAGCTTAAGACCCAGGCTGAAATGATGCCAGGCCTTGGCCACCCCACCTTCCCCAGATGGCTCCTGTCTGACTCTCTGGCTGCCTTCAGCCATGTGTCACTTGGTGCCCATGCCAGTCTTACCCTCCTGGGCCTGCGTTCCAGAGCACACAAGGGTAGGAACAATAGCTCTGCCCGCCCCCTCCACAACCCCACCATGAGGCTGCCATGGTGATGCAGCCCAGATAAAAACACGATGCTGCCAGTCACTGGGAGTTAATTAAATCTGTTGTTCTCCCTTCCTTGAGCCCTCAGAAACAGGAATGTTCTGAGGAAACGGGCACTAGCTAGAGGCTTTAGCCAAAAGGGCAGAAACAGTCCCGGGTCAGAACGGAGGTAATGGTGCCTGCTAAATTAGGGCTGTCGGGGTGGGAGGGTCAACGGGTTCTGAGTGTATAAATAAAAGGAAGCTTTAAAATATCTGTCAAGGTCACCAGAACTTGTCTCCTCTTTCCATGGACACTGTTATTTCTGAGACAGGTGTCACTACACTGTACAAGCTGGCCTCACTCTAATCACGGATTAGAGGCGTACACATTTGGCTCCATGCAGAATTGTAAGAATATTAACGTCATCTTGTCACTTCTGGTTACACCACCATTTGATAGATGAAGTGACAAGCTTAGAAGAAAGAATCATTCCATGTCGTACAGGTGTTAAGATCTGGTGTGCGTGTGAATCAGTCACTGTCCACACACTTTGTCCATGTGGTGAGCTGAGTGAAAGCTAGTGTTAGTTAGTGCTCAGCACATGAGGACTTGGTAGTTAGGTTAACTAGCAGCCAAAATGTGAGTTCCTGTTCCCCTATGTCAAGGCCCTTGCACCACCTGCTATGGTGTAGCTCAGGGGAGGTACAAGCAGGGTAGAGACGGGCAGCTTCAGGCTCAACCAGGAACAAAGCACAGAAACTATGCCCTGAGGGTATCCAGCTCAGCCAACTGGGCATTAGGCCAGATGCAAAGACTAAACCCCAGATCTGTGTGCTGCCATCACTGATACAAATCATTCTGCAAGGACTAAGAACCATCACTCACTGCACTATGTGGGCCAGAGAGAAATCTCTTCCTTTGAGAACACACCACTGAGCCAGCCTCTGAGTCTAGCCTGACTGACTCTAGGGTCCAACTAATGCTAAACACACTCTCTTGTTGGGGCTACATAGGGCAGTCACACCTAACGTCACCTTCCTGTAACTTGTCTGTTTATAACAGTTGTTCAGGACAAAAGCATTGAGGGTCTTTCAGATCTTTAGAGGCCAGAGTTTTCAAAGCTCCCTGCCCCAAGTCTCTTCCCTGCCTCTGTGCATGCTTTGGTCCTAGTTGGGAGAACCTGCAGACTCAGATCCAAAGTCTTATTGTCTCCACACTATTGATGGCAAACATCCGCCACTTCCCACCTCCCGCTGGGAACCATGTCTTCCAGATGGACTCGTCTTTCCACCTGCCATGTTACCAGTTTTCTGTATTTCCTTTTTCTTCATTCTTGCACATTACTAAATACTGCTCAGGATTCCATCTTGATTTGCGGGGTATTTGGGGCACATGGCTTTGCTGGGTTTCCTAAGACTAGCCTGGGATTACACCAAGGGCCAAAAGCAAGAGCTACCAGTGTCTCCTCACAGATCACCATGGAAGGACTGAGTTAGTCTGTAAAGAGCAGTTCTGCTTCAGGGCTGGGGGTGGATGTTTCCGAGTGCTACCCTGAAAACTTGTACAGTGTCTGAAATACATGGAGCGGGAGCTTGTCCAGACCCAGAGAGCTAGCACCACTACCTCGATTCAGTATGTCTGGGCAGGACTCCAGTTCATGTTTTCAAGTTTTTATCTCACTAGGTAGCCCAGGCTGGCCTTAAACTCATAACAGTCCACTTCCTAAAAGATGGGATTACTGGCAAAAGCCACCACATCTGGCTTCAGAGTTCAAATTTCTAACAATTTTCCAGTAGATGTGAAGCCAGAGAAACTGTGACCTAGATCACAGGCTTCAGAATGAGCCCCTGCCAGGGCCTCTTGGCCTCCTCCACCATTCCCAAGACAAGTCTACCCTGAGCTCTCTCACTGCCCTGGGCTAATGATCTTGGAGTGCTCTAGAGTAGTCCTGAGGCTTGATCAATTGGCACACAGTAGCTAAGAGTCACTTGTTGAAGGGACTGGAGGTGTCAGTTACCTGTGCGATATTTAAGCTGTAGGAGAGGAAGACTCCAGGGGGTGGGTCAACTTATAGTTCATTCTCGTGAAATATTACTGAAGAAAAATCCATCGCCCAGCTCTCAGCCCTTGTGGGGGTTTTGTTTTTTCAAGACAGGGTCTCACTGCTTAGCTCTAGCTGTCTTGGACCTCACTCCATAGACCAGGCTGGTCTCGAACTCAAAGAGATCCGCCTGCCTCTGCCTCCTAAGTACTGGGATTAAAGGTATGTACCACTATGCCTGGCTCTTTGAGTGGGTTATAAGCAAATAAAAACTGGTCATCTATGAATAAAAGGAAAAATGATAAGGAGTGAAGCCCTGGCCATAGGAACTCTGGGTGACCAAATGACACCCTGGGCATAAGCCTGAGAACAGGAGACAGTGGTGCTACATAGTGTGGTATACTGAAGTTGGGATGGGTGGAGAAAAGTAGCTGTCACCTCATCCTTACAGGCATCACTAGCCTACAGTTGTGACCTCAGCAATACTCAAGAGGCAGACAGAACCCATGGATGCCATTGGAAAGCCTTGAAGACTACAAAGCCCAGTCCTGACACAAAAGGCATGTCAGGGGGACATAGGGACATTTCTATGCCTCCTTCTCACACTAACCTGGATGTACTGAGGCCAGGAGAGCTGAAGTTGCCACAGCTCCCAATGTCAGCCTGGTATGGAAGCTGGCCATAACTTCACTTCCAGTAGGGCTCAGTACTGGCTGGGACCCTGACCTTTAGGGTCCTGACCTAGGTCTCTGACCTTAGACACAACTGCAACAGGACATGAGAGACTGGAGCCCAAGGGGATTTATGGACAAAAAGATTTTCCTTCTACACCCATTTTTCTGGTCTGGCCCTGTCAGGAGCAGGACACTGACAGCCCATACTCAGCAGGGCAGTGGTAGTACTCGATCTTAGTCCCAGCACTCAGGAGGCAGAAGCAGGTGGATCTCTGTGAGTTCAAGGCTAGCCTGGTCTACACCAGCCTGGTGTATAGCCAGGACAGCCAGAGCTACACAGAGAAACCCTGTCTTGAAAAACCAAAACCAAACCAAACAAAAAGCCCATACTGATATGAAAACTGCGTTCCTATGGTTCTCTGTGCTTCTACCCCTCATTCAGCATGGACAAGAGAGGAAGCCTCGTGACGGGGAAAGCTGATCTCACACCTCATAAGGAACAGACTGTTAACATGGCAAACACTGAGGGGAGGGCATGAATTCAGATCCTGTTTCTGCCCTAACTGAACCACGGAATCCATCCTAGTCCCAAACCTAGGGAAGCTTCTTTACCTGCAGAACAACTAAGGACACTTGCTCTTGTAGAGGTCCTGGGTTCAGATCCCAGCATCCACATAGTGGTTCACAATGATCCCAAACTCCCGTTCCAGAAGATACCATACCCTCTTCTTACTTCCACAGGCACCAAGCACATACGAGGTGCACAAAAATACACGTGGGCAAAATTCACACATAAAATAAATAAATCTTTTAAAAAATAATTGCCTAAGGTGGGGGCAGGGACACAATTGATGTGAACACACTTTAAGCCCAATGTACACACCTGCACATGGCCCCCTGAAGATCAACACTTGCACCATGAGATGGTCCAGCAGAAATCACCCGCCTTACCATGGACCGCACATATCCAAAAAGTTACGACTTCCAACTTTAACACAACTCACGGTGTGCCTTGTTGGTCAATGACCAACAATTGTTTTCAATATTCATTTTGTTCCCAACATTTGCTTAAAGGCCAGTTTTTATGCTTGATCCAAAATACTGAATGATCTACACATACAAAGTCCACAGATTGTACGGTGACATTACTTGACAAGCAGGCACCTGGTCCATCCCTCGTCCCACACTGCCTTTGACCTGTGGAGGTATTTGGGTTTCCAGCCTAAGCTAGGCTATCACAGGGCCTGGCCAGCTCTGTGAGGCTTGTATTTGAAAGCCAGAGGCACTGAGAGACTGAGGGCTGGGTTTTCCCAGGGGCTGAGGCAGCCAGACTAAAGCTTGGGCTCAGCTAGAGAGAAAATGGAGGAGAGAGAGAGGAAAGCAGCCTATCAATAGCACACCCTATACTGACTGTGAGGGGGAAAGAAGCCGGCTGATTCAGCGGGAGCAAGGAAGGCACAGCCAGGCTTCAAACAGCGAACTTCCTGGCTGGGGGAACACGAGGAGGAAGCCTAAGCATGTTCCTCTGGCAAGCTCTAGGATCCTTTCCTGCCTGATCACATGGCTAAGAGGGGCTGTGTCAGCAGAGGAACATGCAATAGAAACCCAGCTCTACTGCTTGCCAGTTGTTTGACCTTGGACAAGTCTTTGCCTCC
Organism: Sigmodon hispidus; assembly: GCA_004025045.1. Classification (NCBI taxonomy): domain Eukaryota; kingdom Metazoa; phylum Chordata; class Mammalia; order Rodentia; family Cricetidae; genus Sigmodon; species Sigmodon hispidus. The sequence continues at coordinate 27,904 of PVIH01007955.1, forward strand.
TGAGCCCCATGAAACTTCATCTCTGAACGGGGATAATACACTTACCTTGCACAAGTGCTCTAAGGATTAGGAGGTTATGACTGCAAAGCACTCAGATTGCACACAGAGTGGGGAAAATGAAAAACAGGAACCTGTGACTAACTCCTCAGGTCCCAGCCATCGGGAGACTCAAGTCTGATTTCCCAGGTAGCACCCATTTAAGGGCATCTTATGTCAAGGCCTCAAACGCCCCAGATCCTGGGCACTAGATACTCCACTGGATAGAAAAAGAAACCTAGGGTGGCTGTGGTCTCAGGGGTGGTGTATCTGAAGTCTGTGGTCAGGGCTGGCATCTGCTGAGTCAGGCCCTACTGGCAGGGGGGCCATTTCTTCTCCAGCATACTGCCTGCTGAAGGGAGGTTGGGAGGGAAGCCAGAGGTCATTTCCTCTGACTCGGCAGCCATTCGAGGGGCTCCCTCGGGCAGGGCACCTCCATGTGGCACTGGCCTCTTTACAGGCCAGCCTCCATGCCACCCCGCACAGTCAAGGCATTGTGCACAGACAAGAAAGGGGCACTGTGGTCTAGACAATAAGCTGGGTCACTCCCATCTGGCCTGGGACTCAGCTTCCCGGGTCAGCAATGTCTTTTGCACTGCTTCTATCCCTCTCTGAAGAATGGTGGCCAGGAACACCAAGTAGAGGGCCTATTTCAGGCCCATGATTTGGTACATGCCCTGGCTAAGAGGAGAGATGCTGGCCAGCTTATTTCCTCTTCCCTAGTAAGAAAAATCACCCCCGAAGAATGCGATCTGGGGCCAGGCCATGTCGCAAGGGATCGAGACTACCCTAGTGGTGATAATGGTAGTCATCCGGCAGATACCCCAGACCTAAGCTCCAGGCCTCCTCCTCCCGAGGCCAGACCAGGGGCTGGGCCGCCTCCACGTTTGCAGCCACCCTGGGAGTCCTGCTGCGACGACTGCAGCCACGTGGGAGCCGGCTCGTGCCCACGGAGCCGCTCGCCCTCACCCCCACCCTCGACGTGCTCAGGCAGGCACACCCAGACCGGCCAGAGGAGCGATGCTCTCTCCACAGTGCACCCTTCACGGACACCCCCCTCCCCGCGCCCCCGGCCGTGGTGGGGGAGGGGGCGTCGCCACCCCGCAGTCGCGTTGCTGGGGAGCGCAACCCCGTTGCTGTGGCAACGGTTTCCAAGCGAACTGGTGGCGGCTCGCGCCCGTCTCGGGCTCCCTTGCTCACTGGCGCTTTCCTTCCCCTCCTTCCTTCCCTCCGGTGTGGGCTGGGGGAAGGGCTGCCCGCTGTCCCGGTCGGGGTCCAGGTGGCGGTACCAGGCTAAGGCTCTGAGCCACCCGCAGGTCGGGTTATCAGCCCGAAGACCATCTTCCACTCGCGCCTGTTCCCGCCCGGCCCACAGCCGTCGCGGTACTCACGGGCCCAGGCATCCTCCTTGAACGGGTCTTCCTGCCTCGGGGCGAGCGGCCCAGCGGACAGAAGCCCCAGCTTGGAGCAGGCGGCGGCCCCGGGGAGCAGACAGTGGCAGCGAAAGCCGCTCCAAGCTCTGGGCTGGAGGAGCGGGGCGCGCGCACGGGCGCGTGCTGAGCCTGGCGTGCGCGCGCGCGCAGCCAACAGAGGCATCCCCCACCCCCTGCCACACGCCGCCAAGGCTGTTGTGAGAGGGAAAGGGTGCCCACCTGCCGCACCCAGACATGGCACGAGGGTGTGGGCTCATACTGCCAAGGGCATCCTAGCACAGAGAAAGTACACTCTGCACAGACCCTGGCAACAGGCTACCCAAAGGGGGCACACACACACCGGCAGCTTCATGGCACACAGCGGCCATACACGCAGGAAGGAGGCTTAGCCGAGCAGCTGAGTTCACAAACCTAGACACTCACAAAGCTCAGCCTGTACACGTCCAGACAAGTTGTAGGGCAGGGGTTAGTGCAAGTCAGCACTCCAGTGTGGCCTTCTCCCAACTCAGGACCCACACGCCCTGTTCAAGGTATACATTACAATATACCTATTGAGAAGGAACACAGACCCACCTGAATGCAGAATCTCCAAGTCTTCAATGGGCATGCTCGCCCCCAAGGAAACGAATACCTTGTAGGGGGGGGCCACATCTAAAGCTTGACCTCGGCTACACTGGCCTTTCTGTTATTGCTACTTCAACTTCTCCACAGCATTAAGGGTGATCTTCCAAAAGTACCTCCTACCCCATCAATGGGAGACAGGGATTTAAGAGGCACGATCTTAAATTAGCTTAGCCCACAGGAATGGGGCTCACAAAACCAGCGAACCCGAAACTAAACTAGCTTTGGTCACAGTTGGTTTTAGGCGTTTCAAAAGTTGACATCAAGCACATTTCCCCCAAATGATGGTATGGCTCACCCCCCCCCCCCCCCCCCGCAGCTCAATTTAAACTGTGCCATCACCCATCCATCTCCAGTGAGAACTCCATGTCTCTCCCAGTAATTCTATTAAAAACAAGTGAGCCAGAAAAGAAAGCCCACACGTGACGTTTAGACCTCTTGCCCAGCATGTCTCAGGTTGGGAAAGGATATGTATCCAGACAGCTACCCCATGTCAGTCCCCTCCCTGGAGCATTTACACCCCGGTTTCTAGGGGATAATCATTAGCCCCTCCTGCCCTCGGGTGTCAGCAAAGGTTAGCTGCTACCAAAAATTGTTCCAAGGTACTCTGGACATGTCTCTAATCTGTCCCTAGGATTCCAGTGACAAGAAGCCAAATCAGCTGGCTGGAGAACTTGTTTCTGGCAGTCATACCCTCATGTGGAGTTAGCAATTAGAAGGGGCCCCTTTTGTCGGAGAGGTCTTACAGTTCGGGGGATCAAACCCAGGCCTCACACATGCTAGAAAAGAACTTCAACCACTGAGCTATAGCCACAAGCCTCCCGTGTTTTTTGGTTTTTCAAGACAGGGTTTGTGTACTCATGGCTGTACTGGAACTCACTTTGTAGACCAGACTGACCTGGAACTCAGAGATCTTCCTGCCCCTGCCTCCCCAAGTACTGGTATTAAAGGTGTGACCCACCACACCCCAGCAACCTCCCCTGTTAATACCTCCAGCACAACTACCTGGCTCACATGTGTTTGTGTGTGGTGTGTATACAATGAAATAGAAGCCCAGCACTATCTAACGCCCATGGATGGGGATAATGGAGAATGGTTTGACAAAATTATATTAGGGTACTTTTCTACATGGTGGGGTAGGTCCTTAAAATTCAGCCAGTCAAAATCCTCAGGGACCCTTCCAATTTCCTGGAGAGTTGACACAGACCATAGCTTTCAAAGATGGTCACATCTTACCAAGGTCAACTGCAGCCAATTCTCCCCAGCCATGTTCACCATCCACTTGATGGGCACAGCTGGTCTTGTCCTGGAGAGTACCAACCCCAACGCTTTTGGGGCCAAGGGGCCACTGCTTAATGTTGTCACCCAAGACTTAACCCTCTAGAGTCCTCACACTGATCACACTGAGTGCCACTGTTCCCACATCTCCCTACATACCAAATTAGCTCCAAACTGGCAGGGACCTCATCTCTATTTGGATCCCTAGTTGTTACCACAGGACTGGGTAGGGGGAATGGGGTTTGGCAGTCTTGTTGGGAAGATTTAAGGTGGTTAAAGATTACGAAGGATTTAAGGTGAACTTAACCTGCAAGGAGGTCCCTGGGTGCCTCTTATACCAAAAGAGGGTGAAGGGTCGGGATCAAGTAGTAGGCAGAGTGTTTCACAACACTACCTGGTACCCACTCATCCTCGATTACCTGGTACCCACTCACCCTTGCATACCGTTCCTTCATCTGCCTTTCTTTCTATCCAACGAGAACTCCTTGTACACCCTCATTTCCTTCATAGAAGCATCAGCCAACATTCTATATGCTAGGAGGCCCCTGCTGAAGACACCTGCTAGCAACTATTGGTGTGATGGCACACACATACAATCCTAACACTACACAGGAAGGCCAGAAGAATTAAAAGTTAGAGGCCAGTCTAGTCTACCTACATAGTGAATTCCAGGCCAACCAGAGGAGCACCAATGGACTCCCCAGTTGTTCCGCAGATTCTCATAGCTGATCTTCGAGGAAACCGCCACTCTCAGCTAAGAAAGGGCCTATGCACAGTCAGCTTCCAAAGCTGCTAGGCTATGTGTACCCATGGCTGTCATACTCGCAGCATTTTGTGCCCAGCTCATAGGCTTTGTGGACTCTTGGGAAGCTAAGGATTCTGGGAAAAGTTTGTTGTTAAACAGCTCTTTCCCAACCCTACCCCAAATTTGCACAGGCAGTCTCCTCCCCTCCCCTCTCCAAACAATTTGCTAATTTCAGTCTTCAGGTGACTGCTTCAGGACCTGGTAGTCACTAATTTCGTAATTCCCTTCTCTGAAACTCAGGTGGCTGGTCCCTCCTATATCACACTTTTACTAAACCACCCAAATCACTCAGATCATCTCTTTGGCCACCCACAAGAGAAAACAGCTGGAGCGCATAGATGTGTACCAGAGCAGGTGGACGGTGGACATAATCGCTCAGGGCCACTGTTCTGCACACCAGCTCCCACCTGCCTCTCCAGACCACTCCCATGTTTACAAGGCCACTTTGGCCTCAGAATGTAAACACCAGCCAGATATATCTACCTTTCTACAAGTGGGACATACACCAAAGCTAGTATCCAAGGCTGTTCCACCTAGGAGTGGAAAAACCAAGCCTAAGTCCCCACACCAAGGTCTGGTTGCCTTTAAAGTCCTGAGGATTCTTGAGGTTTTGAAAGGCAGCCCCTAGTCCCAATCTGGATCCATCTCCGATCCCTTCTGACTGCGCCAAGAAAACAGGAAGAATCCTTGAAACACCAGAAATAATTTTTTTTTTTTTAAAAAAAGAGGCAGGCAGGGGTGGCTGGCCAGGCTTGTGCTCAGACTGTATTCGCACAAAGACACATGGCAGCTCACATTGGTCACACAGAGACATGTGGCAGCTTACATTGGCTTTAAATATGGAAAAGCCAGGGCTTATGGTCCCACGTTGTCCTAACACTAGCATCAGGACGGCCATCAGAGACTGGGACACGCCAGGGCTAGGGTATGGGCGTAGGCACAGCCTTACCGTACCCGATTCACACACTGATACACACTCACCGCCCCCCCCAACAGGCACACACAGGGAAGGGTGGGTTATTGCTGGGCACATGTCTACTTTTGAGGAATTCTGGGATGCTGGAGGGGCAATTCTAACGCCTCCTATGGCCTGAAAATGTATCTTCAGGACATGACCCAGAATAAGGGATAATGTGCTCTGGGAGCTGGAAGGCGAGTGACCCATCTTGTGGTACGATGGGTCCTAATCAGTTCAGCCTATGCTTGCGGTATGGCCCAGGCCTAGAGGATACTAAGTCGCCATTTCCAGCTCTAACAAATGCTGACAAGTAGGCAACCAGAAGGTAGTGGCCTAAGTCCATGACAAGCAGGCACAAGTCTCACTTGGAGGTTGGCGGTGGCCAGTACAATGCTGGGGTCAAAGGTCTGACCTGGCCCATACTCTGTTCATCTGGACTGGGCCCAAGAAGCCTTGAGTCTGGCTCTTCTGCCAGCAGCTGGCCCTCCCAGCCAGGGCATGTTCCCTGGGGTGCCAGATCCAAGGTGGGGTTAAGAATGCTCTAGTGGCTATATACATTCTTACAAATACATAAATACATAAAGCCCCAAGCTCCACAGAGAAGAGCAGAAGGGACGCACCTTTGTCCCAAGATGGCCCAGGCCTCGTCAAAGTCGGCTGGGCCAGGGGCTGAGGGACGGAGGATACTGGGGACAGTCCCGGCTGTGTTCCCCAGGCCACAATCGAGTGGACAATGGGGACACCATTGTGCAACACTGTAAACGGCACTGAGTAGCTGCTACCGCCAACCACCGGTGGGGGCCTCCGCCTGGGGGCTAGAGGCGGGTGGGGAGCTCCTCCTCACTGTCGCTGCAGTCTCCACAGCAATCCTGGAGGGACAGGGAAGACACGGAGGGAGAGAGGCACAGCAGGGGCCATTAGTCACCGTTAAGGCGGACCAAGGCCGTGTCATGCCCACAGAGTGGTTGTGTGGTTCCCACAGTCTTAGAGTAGAGCTCGGACCACACATGGGCAGTGTCGGGCTATAGCCTTCCAGCGACAGACTGAAGTAAGACTGGGAAGCTCCAGGATCTGTACCCCGGACAGACTCAGGCACAGGGGGACAGATGCTACGGAAGGTTAACAGCTGGAAGGGTTGGGGTGCAGGGAAGCAAGCAGGGGGGGGGAGGTGGGCACCAGACTTCTTTCTCCTACATCTCGCCTCAGTCATGGAAGGGCTGCCTGGGGCTCCCCACAGTCAGGCAGCAAGGCCAACCCATGAGGAGCCCACACTGCTCACCTCTGGAAAGAGAAAAGAGGCCATGAGACCAGCCAGGCGTGGGGGACAGGCAGGAATGAGGCACCTTAGGTACCACTGGGAGGGCTGGAAGATGCCCACTCCCAGTATAGGCAGGCACCAGCTCTGCCTCCCACCCACCATCCCCATGAAGCAGGCTGGGGGCACAGGTCAGCCATTGACAGGACTTACTTGGCGACTGAAGAGCCTCTGCAGTAATCCCTTCTTGGGGGGTGCAGGTGGTTGGCCTTTCCAGTCCAGGTCTGGGGGAACTGATCCATCCAGCCCAAAGACATTTAGTTCCTGGAAGCACTCGGTCTCCACCATCTGCCCAGGAACAGGCAGCTGTGAAAGGGGGGCCCAGGGGTGTCCAACCTGGAGCCCACCCCACTTGCAGGGTAGTCCCTACCTCATTCTGCCAGGGAATGGACACACTGCCCGTGGCAAACTTCTGGTAGAAGTCTTGGTCAGTGGGCTCCAGATCCACACCTTTCACTGTGGAGAACTGTTCAATGTCCAGAACATCTTTGCAGTAAATAGCCTGGGGCTGGAGGGCGGTGCAGACAGAAGGGTCAGGAGGCCTTAGTCTCAGTCACCCTTGGCCTGGCTCTGTCCTGACACCTGCAGCTTTGCAGCTTCCTGGTTTCCTCAGGCCAGTACTCCCTTGTCTCTGAAGCAGTTTTCACCTGAGGACTGGAGTGATGACCCTTTGCTATGCACAGGCCTGGTGCTAGGCTGGGCTGGCCTTCTGCTTGCACAGAACTATCTGGGTAGGTGGCTGGGGTGGGGTGGGAAGGCTCCTATGTAGGGACTGGAGGGGGTCTCCACTTTAGAATGTTCCTTACTGAAACAGTTTTCTCAACACTTTCCTACTTCCTGCTGGGAGCTGGCCTCTGCATTTGAAGGCCAATTTCTTTCCTATCTCTACACTGCTTTCAAAACCTCACCATAAAGGAAGTCAATTAAAATACTATATGGGGCTAGAGGTGTAGTTCAGTGGTGTAGAACATTTGCTCTGTATGCTTGAGGCCCTGGTTCCATCTGCAACACACACATTCTACCAACCTGCCTACTGATACACACATTCTCATGAGCAGCGTGTAAAACGGAGTACCTGACCAGGAAAAGTCAGAGGCTCCGACAAGATAAACCACATATGAGCTGGTAATCCTAAACCATGCATGTACCAAGGCAGAAGGAATGGTGTAAAACAGTGACCCTGACCAGGAAAAGTCAGAGGCTCCGACAAGATATACCACATATGAGCTGGTAATCCTAAACCATGCATGTACCGAGGAAGAAGGAATGCTTGAGTCTGCAGGTTCAAAACTGCACAAGGCAACACAATAGGACCTCATCTTAAAAAAAAGTAGATAGCATTATTCCTAATAGCACCCCATCTATTATATGGGAATAAAATTTATACCCATATAATAAAATATTATTCAGGTTTTTAAAAGAATAAAGCATTGATATATGCTTGGAAGAAAACATGGAGGGACCTTAAAAGCATTCGTAGGCAGTCACAGAGGACCTTGCTCAGCAGGACCACCTGCCCATATATCTGAAGCATTCAGAGCACATGACAATAAAGAGAGGTAGTGATTTCCTGGGACAGGAGGGGAAATTTGAACCCTAAGGGACACAGGGTTTTGATAAGGTTCTGGAGAGACTGGTGAAAACACCTGATCCTCTGTGAAGACAATGAACTGCGCACTTTATATGGGTTAACTGTGAATTTCATCTCTATTGTGACAATGTACTGTCAGCTGGGCCTGGCACCATGCCCCTTCAGTCCTGGCACTCAGGGAGCAGAGGCAGGTGGATCTCTGAGTTCAAGACCAACCTGGTCTACATAGTAAGTTCCAGGACAGTCAGGGCCACACAGAGAAACCTTGTCCCTAAAAACAACAACAACAACCTGTCAAGTGCTGGCTTGGAGACAGAAGCTTGCTCTGCTCTTCCAGGGGAACCCAACACCTCTGGCCTCCAGAGATTCCTAAGTTCACATGCACATGCCCACTCACGAGTACATACGTAGACTTTTTTTTAAATTAAAAACAAAAGAGAAGCAAAAACACAGGGCTGGAGAGATTAAGAGCAAGACTGCTCTTCCAGAGGTTCTGAGTTCAATTCCCAGAAACCAACCATATGGCAGCTCATAGCTATCTGTAATGAGATCTGATGCCCTCTTCTGGTGTGCAGGCAAACATGCAGGTAGAATACTGTATACATAATAAATAAATCATAAAATAAAATAAAAAAGGACTGTTAAGCTTGCTTTTCATAGACTGCTTCTAATGTTAAGTTCTAAGACTCTGACTTTACTTCTATATTTGAACAAATGTCCCACAGACAGTGTGACTATTTCAGTTAGAGGATTATGCACAGAGAGTGAGAATCAACCTGTGCAGCAGCTCCAGCCTGACACTGCTCGGTGAAGTCAGACCTGCTCCGTTCCAGCACCAGCTCACTGACAACACTCACCCTCTGGTGTGGGTGAGGTCTACCATGTGAGCCACCACTCAGGCTCCCTCATTGCCTCCCCCCAACTTACATCCACGCCTCACACTAGAGCTAAAGCCCCTCCACCCCACCGTGAAGGTATCCTGCCACCCTTAGAGCATGACCTTGGTCCAGCCATACTGGCCTCATAGTGCTGTCACATGTTCCTAGGCTGATCCTGCCCCCCAGGGCTTCAGTACCTGTTCCTTCTGCCTGTAATGCCCATGTCCTCAGATCTTGGCATGATTCTTTTCTCAGTTACACTTAGGCATCAGCTTCCTGGACATTACCCAGTCTAATGTGACTGATATTCTCTCAGCTGCCTTCCTAGCGGACTTTCTTTCCCCCATCACTCAGAACTACCTGAGAACCCTCCTTGCTTACTGGTTTATTTTGGTGTTTTGCTCCATTAAAACAAAAGGATTGACCCAGCTCTGTGGCCCTCGTTATCTCCAAGGCCCGACACATATGGTACTCAGTTATTTGTCAAATACATAAACACATGTGGTTGATAGCCACCAAGCTGGTGAGCCCATCACCTGAAATTGGCAAACTGTCAATCACAGGACCCACTCCACACTTATGGATGAGAGGCAAGCTCCCATTGGGCCAGGAGGCCTGTGATTCAGGGGTCCAGTGAGGCTATTCAGTGAACAGTTTTAGAATTCCATTTCAAGTTCTTGAACAAGGGTTGTTCTCTGTCCATTGGGGAGCTGGCTAGCAAAGAAGATGTGAGCCTGAACTACTAGGCCACCAATGCCATTCCCTGGGAAAAGATGCCTGCCATCGAAGAATAACCAATCACAGAAGATCTGTAAAAATCCTGGAGTATCCCCATGTCCACCTTCGTCCTAACCTAATACCCTAAAACTCAGGACTATGTTGGGCTTCATACATGTACATGCACACATACACACACATACAAATACTCATACATAGACTTTCTGGAGGGTAGCCCAAACCATTAGATGGGTTTTTCTAACATTTACACTGAAAGTGACCTGGCCATTGCTCCAAGACACCCCCCCACATACATCCTGGCTTGACTTGACCATCAGTAAGGCGAGAATAGGACTTACATCAGGCTTAAAAGGCGGTTCCAGCATTCCAGCTCCTAGCCGCTTGAAATTCAGTTTCTTGAAAAGGGGGTGCTCCTTTACCTCACGGGCACCACCTCCACGACATCCCAGGCGCTCAGCAGGGTCCTTGCTGAGGAGCTGTTGCAGGGCAGGGATGGTTAGGGTAACTCAGAGCAGCTAAAGGGCCGCCCAGGCCGGGCCAGTCAAACCTATAGCTTGCTGTGGTACCTGAGAACAGAGGGAGCGTGCCTGTGGGGAGAAGTGCTCTGAGTATTCCTCAGGCACCTCCTTGACCAGCCTCTCTACTTCTTCCCGCTTGATCTTCTTCTTCCTCTGCTGGAAGGGTGACTGGCCTGCGATCATCTCATACAGGAGGCAGCCTAGTGCCCACCAGTCAGGGCTGAATGTGTACCGCTCATTCTTGACGACCTCTGGAGCTAGGTGGGGGGGGGAAGGAGTCAAGGCTGGATAAGTAGTGAGGAACACAGAGCCCTCGGGCCCTAGAAACAAAAATTAGGGGATGAGTCCAAACACCCACTGGCTAGGCAGGCAAGTCACTGGTCTGGTGGGGAGCTCAGCCAGTATAAGAAACTATATCTCATCAATGGGAACTGAAGTGGCCCTGAAGGGGGTGGTGTCACACCAAGGGTCCCATGTCCAACTATTCTGTTTGTTTTTCAAGAACCAATTGTTCTTGTTTGTTTGTTTTTGTGAGGGAGGGGATCCCAGTGCACATGTGAGGCAATACTTTGAGTGCTACATCACACACACATCCCGATCCCCTACACTCTTTTCTTTTTTCCCTTAAGATGAAGTTGTTTGGCTTATTAAATGTTGGCTATCAATTCAAATTATTGTAAAACCAATTCAACTTCAGAATTAATCAGCACCATGTAGCCACTAATTTGTAACTTCTAGATTTTTTAAAAATTATTTATTATATATACAGTGTTCTACCTGCGTGTATGCCTGCATGCCAAAAGAGAGCACCAGATTTCATCATAGATGGTTGTGAGCCACCATGTGGTTGCTGGGAATTGAACTCAGGACCCCTGAAAAAGCAGCCAGTGTTCTTAACCTCTGAGTCATCTCTCTAGCCCAACTTCTGGATTTCATAAGCGGATGAAAACACCCACTTGCTGATACCTCCCACCTGCCTGGACATACTCCTGGAGAGTCCTTCTGCCAGTGGGCAGCTCTGGAGAGAGGCTAACAGTGGAGTGCCTAGCCCAAGATGGAGCCTGGAAAACCTGGATTGGACTGTGTCACAGTCCGTATGCTAAGTGTCACTGCCTTTCTGTCAGATGGGCATGTTATTCCAGACCCTGCAGGGCAACAACAGGCCACGGAAATGCATTTGGTTTCCTTAACCTTCACTCCAACAGGCCTACCCAATCCCAACTGTTCAATAAGCGTCCAGTAATGATCAGCAGGGCTCATAATGGTGGGATCTGTATGTCTTGGTCTCCTAAACCACACACACACAAAAAATAGCAGTAGCAGTGTTGATATGGGCTACCTAGTCTTTGAGGTGTAGACACCCACTTCTCTACAGCAGTAGGGAGGGCTGGCCTAGGACAGCAAGGAGACCCAGGAGACTAGGTCAAAAGGACTTACCCATGTAGCCCACAGTGCCCACACGGCCTTTGATGGTCTGGCCCTCAGGCACATGCACAGCCAGTCCCAGGTCAGAGATTCGGATGTGGCCTGGGTAGGGGCATTGAAGCAGGTGGGTCCCCTGATAGGCCACACCTTCCCATCTCACCCTCCCTCTTGGCCTTCTCACCCACCATGGTCATCCAGCAGGATGTTCTCTGGCTTTAGGTCCCTATGGGGAAGAGAAAAAGCAGGGTCAAGTGCTGCCATTTTCCAGGAAGCCAGACAGAGTCAGCCTCTTGTAGCTCAAGTGCCTGCGGTGACCAGGAACAAAGTGAAGGACTCATCTGCTTTAAACGAGCCCTGCCCTCCCTGGGCTACAGCCAGCAGGGCACAGATCTCCAGCTAGTGCTTCAGGGGTGTTTCCGGGTAGTGAAAAGTGGGTCCGATCCAAAGAAGTCAGGACTTCCGCCTAGTGGGGGGACCCGGCTGGGGGGGACCCCTGAACATCATCCTTGGACTGATCACCCCCAATGTTGAAGCTCCTTTCCCGATGGTGGCCAACTCTACCTTCTCTGTCACATGGGGCTACTCCTCCATCCCCTCAGAGGGCCGCTGTGAGGCTCAAATGAAAGCATCATCCATAACACCATAAGCAGAGCTCTCTACTACTGAGCCCACCTGCAAAGCAGGAATGAGGATAGATCTCCCAGAAAAGGAATTCATGTTGGAAGCAGGGAGCTGACTAGCTCAAGGTCACACAGAGAAGGGTAACAAAAATCAGATCTCAAAACCTTGGTTTGGAGCACCCACATCTATCAATCATGGGGGAATTTGTGCCTGGAGCTCTGGAGCCAGTGTTGGCTTGCGGTTAGACTAACTTCAGCACACTTGCCTTCTACTGTCTGTCTTGACAGACAGACAGCCTTAGATGTCACTGTAACACCTAACTGCCGCCCCATCCAGGAAGGACCAAGACCTGGATCAGTAGGTCTGAGAAACTCAGCCCCACCTGTACACAATTCGTTCTCGGTGAAGATCCTCCAGGCCACAGCAGATCTCGGCAGCATAGAAGACGGCCCGCGCTTCAGGAAAGCCAGCCTGGCCCATGTGGTAGATGTGGAACTTGAGGTCGCCACCATTCATCAGCGTCAGCACCAGGCACAGAGCATCCTTTGTTTCATAGGCATAGGCTAAGCTCACCTGTGCTCAGGAGAAACAAACATCAGGCAGGAGCTGTGGAGGATGACTAGGATGTGTGCGAGAGAGAGAGAGAGAGAGAGAGAGAGAGAGAGAGAGAGAGAGAGAGAGAGAGAGAGAGAGAGAGAGAGAGTATATGCACAAGGCGTGCACGCAGGCTAATGGCAGCCACCCAAACAGTCTTCTGTGCCACTCCTTAGGCTGGGCAGGCTTCCTGAGCCTTGAATAGCACTCCCGCTCCGCCCTCTTAGGTGCTGCCCAGGGCAGGAAGGGACAGGGCAGAGGGCAGTCCTTTGGCAACAGGGAGGGACTGTGGGTGGGGAACAGAGATGATAGTGTGACGGAGGGAGGGAGGGAGGGCTCCTTGTGTACTTACTACAAACCTACTGTTCACTTTTTCCAGGATCTGTTTCTCGTTGAGGGCCATGGCCTCCCCTTTCCGCTTCTTGATCCGTTTTTTTTCCAGTTTCTTGCATGCGTACATCTTGCCTGTTGCCCGCACCTGGCAGGCACACACCTGTAGCCAGGGTAGACAGGAACAAATGGGGGCCAGGCATGTCTTGTTGGAGGTGGGAGGCTCCAGGCCTGCCATACCTCATCCAGTGTACTCTGCAAGGGCACCAGGTGGCCACTCACCTCCCCGAAGCCACCTTTGCCCAGGACTCGGTACTGCCTAAAGGTGTTTTTGGTCACTGGCTGCCTATAGGAAAGAGTGAAAGAATCAAATATTTATGCAGGAATTCCCATGAGGAAGTCTACAACCTCACCTACCCCAGAGCAGCCCAAGAAGAGCTCACCTTTCCAGCCACTTCCACTGCAGAAAACGGTTGAAGTAGATGCTGTCGAGGTAGTCAGCAAAAGGGGCCATGCTCAGGTACTCATGGGTCAGCCTGGTGAGAAAGGATCAGCCCACAGGTGTAAGTCCCTAACAAACCCTCTCAGCCTGAAGGCTCAGGTCTTCCATTGCCTCTGCTCAGCCACAAAGATCCCCCTTGTCCCTGGGCAATGTTTCACTAAAGCATGGACTGAGCAGGAGACATGCATTCCGTGCTGAAACACAAGGGGAGGCAATTGCTAAATGCAAACATCATGGACAGGGTGAGGAGCTGGGGCTGCCACGGACTGTAGGAACCACAGAAGCCCCTCAGTACAACTGCAGACTTGGGGATGGAACCTTACCGGGTCAGCTCCTGGAAGAGGTCTTTGCAGGGTCCCTGTTCTAGCCGCTGGGCACAGTTATTCACCAGCTGCCGGGGAACCTCAGGGATGAGGTCAGGACCCTAGGGACAGGCGACAGACAAGTCAGTGCGGAGTGTTCCTTTCAACAGCTGTCTACTCCCAAGGCAACACTGCCAGATGTCTGTGGGTGCCGAGGATGGCTGTGGGTGCCGAGGATGGCTGTGGGTAGCTAGTGTACTAGCTGCCTCCTTGTTGAACTCCTTCCTGCTCCCTCCCACTTGAGACAGGGTGAGACAGCCACTGGCAGGCTGCCTGACCTAAGCTTAGCCCAACCCCTGGGCTCCATTCCCATGGTGCTGCCTGGACCAGCTCCAAGGCACTCACTGCCCAGGCTGTGGTCACCCTTTGCTGTTGTCACTGGGCCCTGCCAGCCATCATCATCTCTCCATCACTGCTTGCTCACCGTGTGGCTCAGAAAATTCTGCATTAGCCGGCGCCCACATGCCTTCCGCTTCTCATCAGGGGTCACTTCATACTCAGCCTACAGGGTGAGAAGCAAAGCATCTTGGGGCCAAGAGGAGTTGACAGATGTGTGTGTGTGTGTGTGTGTGTGTGTGGCCAGGACCTCTGCCTGCCCTCAGTGCTGGGCTGGGCCCTGGGGCAGGTACTTACCACCCCATCCAGGAAGGCAGTACAACGGGTCAGCTCAGGCCTTGTGGCACAGAATTCACGAAATAGCAGACGTCCAATGGGCTGCCGCTCACACAGGCTGTGGTAATCACGCTCTGCAGACCAAGCGGGGAGGTGCTGGGTCACAGACTCAGAACTCCTTGGCAGGGCACTCTGGTCTATACCCACATCTGGGATGCAGTAACTTCTAGCCCCAAGAGTGCTAGCCATTCTTTCCTCTGTTACCCTCACTGCAATCCTCAGGCGGGCACACTATCAGCCCAATGTAACTCAGTTGATTAATTCAACTCAGTGTCACACAGCTGGGAGTCTGAACTCCAGCACACAGGTCTGCCGGGTTCACAGACCAGACAAGCACATCGTGGTTCTGGGCCTGGGTGTGGTCGGTGAGGTTCCGGCCCAGCCCAGCTCAAGTCTACACCTGTTGCCTTCCTGGCGAAAGTGGGAGAGGAAGCTGTGGCTTCCGCTGCTCTCAGCTGGGCCTCCTTCCCAAGCAGAGTACATTCTACCCACATGCAAGGCATCAGCAGGGGCTGGGCCACCTTAGGTACTGTTCAGATCCTCAGTCAAGAAACAGATTGGGCAAGCCCTCGGCTCCTTCTAGCTTTGCACCATACTTCTCTAACTTTGATGGATGCCCTCAGGTCTGGCCTGGATGAAGATCATAAACACAGGACTGGTGTTCCACACCTGTTGGCCCCAGGCTGCCTTTCCTTCCTCCAGTCCAGACCAGCCCTCTTCTTCCTCATGTACACTCCAGTGATATCAGTCAGTACCAAGTCTCTGCCCTCCACCCATTTCAAACCCAGGAACTGAAACTGGGCTGGATCATGTACTCTCAATCTCCCTCATGGTGCCCCAGTGATCTATGGCAAGGTCTGGAAAGGCCTCCCCGTCAGTCCTCGCCTTACCAAGGCTGAGCCGAAGCTCTTCACACTGGCTGATATGTGGGAACTGTAGCATCTGGCGCCATTTCTTGCTCTTGCCTTTGCGATTCCCGCCACCACCTGCAAGAGCAATCAGGAGCCGGGTTGCGCTGGGGTCCTGAGCTATCACACACTCCAGCATGCCCTTTACAAGCTCCAGTATACACATGGTCCTTTTGGACACCCATGCTAAGGGCTCCCAGATGAAGGGTATTTCATCAAGAGGTTTGCCTCATTCACTCCCCAACTCATCAGGAATTCTCCAGATTAAATAGACAAGAGCCTGGCTATGGTGGCAGAGGAAGGTGGATCTTGGGAGTTCCAGGACAGCCAGAGCTGTTACAAAGAGAAACTCTGTCTTGAAAAACAAAACAAAAAACAAAAAAGAAAAGAAAGTAGAGGAGAAGCCGGGCAGCGATGAAGTGATGGTGTACACTTTTCATCCCAGCATTCAAGAAGCAGGTGGATGAGACCAACCTGGTCTACATTCTACATGTCAGTCTCAGGAAAGCCAAGGCTCCATAATGAGACCCTGGCAGAAAGAAAGAGAGAGAGAGAGAGAGAGAGAGAGAGAGAGAGAGAGAGAGAGAGAGAGAGAGAGAGAGGAGAACAAAAAGAAAAAGGGAGCAAACAAAGAAGAGAAAGTAGACAGCCATTACTGTAGAGGGCTCACCTAAGAAGCCAAGGCACAGCAGCCACACGCTCTATGTAGTATGGACTAAGAAGTATGGTATCTTGAGATGCCAGGGGCAGCCTGAACAACCTCCCAGGCCCCCAGTACCAAGAGCTGCACCAGAACTGTCTCCCTGTCCACAGCAAGACAGTGTCAGGACAGCTGGTAGTCAAGATGCCCCTAAGCCTGTCTCGATGCCTGCCTACCTAGGTGAGCCTCTATCTGCAGCTGCTGGGACCACAGTAGGAGCTGGAACATCTCCAGAACCTGACAGGTAAATATATGCTTTGGAAGTTCCCATCCCAATCTGCAGATATAGTAAAGGATAGGCAAAATAGATTAGAAATTTGAAAAATAAAACTAAAAACAATGGGCAGGGGTGGTGGTAAATGCCTTTAGTCCAACACTAGGAAGGCAGGCACAGGCTCTCTGTGAGATTAAGGCCAGCGTGATCTACACAGTGAGCTCCAGGACAGTCAGGACACATCGGCAACTCAAAAAAACCAAACGGAAACCCACGTTGCAGGAAAACAGAGCATGTCAGAGAGGGAGTCACATGTGTCTTTGAGACCACATACTAGGGGAGTGGCAGAGGCCTGAGCCCTGCAACCTCCAGGTCCTGGAACCGACACGCCAGTGCATACTTCTGGTCATCACTGCATTCCCCCATACCACCCAATGTTCGTGGCACCTCCACAGGCACTGTAGGGGGAACAGGAGAGATGGTATCCAGCACTCAGCAGCACTGAGGAAAAGGGCAAGATCCAGCTCCAATTCACTGACAACCTTAGGCAATTAATTTCTCTTGCCTGGCCTCAGTTTCCCCAGCAGTCTCTGCCTGACCCCAGTGTAAGTAGAGAAGCTGCCTTCCGGGGAAGGGGCAGGGCTAGGTCTCTAATTGGGCTCCCGAGAAAGGAGGAAGTAGTGCAGTGTGCCCTTGGGAAACCCTCGGGTGGCTCTGCTGCAGCCTGTACCCATGTGTCCACCAGCCATTGCCTCACTGCGAGTGAGCAAGACACCTCTGCTCCTGAAGCTATGGCGAGGCCTCCCAGAAGGGGAAGGGGAACTCCTCCCACTCCCTCCCCCAAGCCTCCCTTTGCCTCCCCCAGAAGTCACTTCCTCCTGGCCTCCCAGCACTAGCAAGGCAAGAGCAAAGAGTTACATGCAAATATCCTGTCCTAGAACTGGCTGCCCCTCTGTTGGGCTCCTTTCCCCGGACCCTACCCTCCTCCTGTATGCCTCTGCCATCTGGGAAAGAAAGAAAGCCAAGAGAGGGTGCACACACCCAGGATCATGCCACCTAACTGGAGAATACACAAGTTCAGGAGAAAACTGAGTGGTGAGCTCAGAGCCTTAATGTGACAGTGGAAGGGTTCAAGGCCAATTCCCAAATTCAAGTTCCTTACCCACTTCTAACATGACTAGTCTGTATATGCATTAAAAGCTAACTGACCTTTGATCCTAGCACTTGGGGAGGCAGAAGCAGGTTGAACTGAGTTCGAGGCCAGCCTGTGGTCTACACAGCAAGCTTCAAGTAAGCCAAGACTATATAGGGAGACCATCTCAAAAGCAGAATCAACAACAACCAAAAAAAGCCAGCTGTATACATATACCACAGGTTCCCCAACTGCTGAGGGTCTCTGGTCACTTGGAAAGATATATATATATATATATATATATATGGGGGGGGGGCTGGAGAGATGGTTCAGAGGTTAAGAATACTGATTGTTCTTCCAGAGGTCCTGAGTTCAATTCCCACCAACCACATGGTGGCTCACAACCATCTATGATGACATCTGATACCCTCTTCTGTATACTGTATACATAATAAACCTTTAAAAAAAAAAACTAACTTATATATATAAACAATGATGAGACAGGAAACAAGGCAAAGGCCATGCAGGTAGGTAGGGGTGTGTGTGTGTGTGTGTGTGTGTGTATCATAGCCAGTTCGGGATATAGTCCCCTAGGGGAGGCACTAGTCTCCACTATGGCCAGGTTATCCTGTGCCTCACCCAAAGTCCAATAAAGCCTATCCAAAGTTACCCACAGCTTCTGGCCCATCAAGGCAATGCCCTCAGGGGGCCTGAGCCTCGACTTGGCTAGCCATAGGAAGTGAGGCCTGGCCCTAGCTCTCCTTAGCCCTCCTTCCTGACTGGCTGGATGACAAGGCAGAACAGAATCGGCAGATGCCCCAAGAGGCTGAGAGGAAGGCCTAGCCCTTGAGCTTGATAAGGGACAGGAGATAAGATAGCCTCCCTTGGGTACCAAGGACCCAGCCTGCCCATCCCATTTCCAGGCAACACTTCCCGGGTGTGCCATGCACAGGGTGGGCAGTGGACATCAGGTGCTGCACCACACTGGGGGCTTCTCTGTAAGTTCCTATAGAATTACTGGCTACCTTCTGTCCCAAACCTAGGTCAATTACAATCTTGCTGGCTAATCTGGTGGCAGTCGCTGGTTTGAGCCTCAGTTTCCCATCTGTAACTGGATATAGAACAGTAAAGCTAATGACTGGTTCAGCCTAGAAGCTGATCAAAAAGTGGAAAATTGTTACCACATTCCTGGAGAAGCAAAAAGAAGAATCTTGTTCATTGTTGGAGTCCTAGCACCCTGGACAGAGTGAGGCAGTATAGGTGTCTGATGATTAAGTTGCTGAGGTAGTGTGGCAGTGACTTAAAGGTCTGGTCCTGTGTCATCTAGGACCTTCACAGTACAGGTGTAAATTAACATCTGGAGTGAGACTTATAAGGAGCTACTTCCAAGCATATCCATGTGCACACACAATAATTCCACAAGACCGGTTTCTCAGTCAGGCTTTTAACCTTAAGAGTCGGAACAACCAAGTATGCTCGGTTCCATTTATTTCTTTGTGTGTCTGCCCTAACAAGTCATAGGCTTGCTGAACGCAAAAATCGTTATCCATGCACCCGTTTTTAGTGTCCAGAGACTCCTAGTGAGTGGTAGTTATGTTGGTAATTTATGTGTCCAGAAGTTTCCCCATGTCGGTTGGGTTGCCTATGCAAACGCTTGGTTCATTCATTCTCCAATCTTTAAGAGATTATCAACTTTGTGCTGTTCAGAGCATCTGGGCCTCGGGCACGTGGGCACCTTCCTGCCTCTCCCCAAAAAGAGGCCTCAGACACACTCTTTTGGAGCTCACGTCCCACATTTTCTCCTCCTTCCCTTTCTCCTTCATCCCCCATGCCCGCCGCGAGGCCCGAGGTGCTACCCCCGCCCCTCTTGGGACCCTGGTTCCGGGGGCAGGTGCGGGGGGCAGGCCGGAAGAACTCGTATGTGCGCTAAGAGTCCGGGTGCAGACTCCAGGGCACCAGGGCTGCTGGGGCCCAGGCGTCCCGTGGAGCTAAGGTCGCGCGCCCGCGATCACCGCACCCGGGCCTGGCCGCCCGCCTGACTGGCCTCACCTTCCCGGGCCTTGAGTAGCACCGTGTTCGCTACGATGTTCTCGAGCTCCATGGGCTGCAGCGCCGCCCGGCCCGCCCAGGCCGCGCTGCCGGCCGAGACTGCCCGCAAGAGCCGGAGCCGATGGCGATCGGCGCGGCTCGGCTCGGCTCGGGTCGACTGACCGCGCCGAGGCCTCCCCGGCCTCCCCGGCCTCCCCGGCCGCCGCCGCCCGCCGCGCACTCTGCGCCCCTCCCGGGCCACCGGCACCGCCCCGCCCCGCCCCACCCCGCCCTCTGTTTACTTGGCTCAGTCAATAGGCGAGCGGACGCTCCCCGCGCCAGATTGCTATTGGTCAACCTCTTCGTCCTGCCCCGCCCACGGAGCCGGGAACTCGCTCCGGGCAGGAAGGGGGCGGGCCCCATTGCGTCGGCTCTTCCTGGTTGGACGGCGAGCAGGATTCAACCCCTAGGTTCGAATTTCTAGGCCTTCGTAGGATGCTGAGCTGCCAATTAGGGCCGAGCCTCCGCTGGGGAGTCGGAGGTGGGCTCTGGAGGACCACGCCCAGGAGACAAAACGTATGATTGGATTAAGGAAACGTCAGCCACGCAGCCTGCAATCTGATTGGGTCATCGGATGGGGCGTGACCGAGTGCCTTTGGCTCTCGGATTGGATTTCTAGGGTTTTGTTGCGATCACGCTGTGTATCCTGCCGGCCAGCAGGTAGTCTGGTTAGCTTATGAGTTCTGCGGTCGTTTCTTGGGTCAGCTGCTTCTGAAGGGCTCCTCACATCCTGAAGCGAGCAGAGGACGGAAAAAGGCTACTGTCTCCCCAACGGCGCCCGCCTCCAGCGCAGCCGCACCCCGCCCCCGCAGCCGGATGTTGTGATTTCTCTCCTCCCAGCCGCCTTCGGCTTCTACTGCCTTATAAGGCAGCGCTACAACCCTAAATCGTTAAGGTTGAGTTCACACCCATTATACAGGTGGGGAGCTGGACGTTAAGTGGCTGGCTGCACGCCGAGACGGGAGTTTGAAAACAAGTCTAAATTTTTGCAGCTCATCAACACAGTATAAGTTCAATATCCCACTTCCTTTTCCCCACCCCTTTTCTCACAGCAGGAAACCGAGGCTCGCCCAAACTAGAGGATTAAGGAACAAACGGATTGAACCAGTGCCTTTGATCCATATTCATTCATTCTTGCAAAAATACCGCTATTGTCCCAGGCACCCAGCCAGGTTCCGGATATAGTAGTGACTGCAAGAAAACCAAACTCAATGTTTACCTGCTAGGCGGGAAGAGAGGTGGTCATAATCCTGTAAGTGAGCACATTAATGGGTGGTTTTATAAAGATGCATGCTACTAAAGCAAAAGACCTAGGAATTTACCTTTGTGGTATCGTGCTTAGCATGTCCAACGCCCAAGTTCATAAAAGAGACCAGACTGGGCCTCAAGATGTGACATTTGAGTAGATTCGGCAGAGGCATTTGCGCATAAAGTTAAGTTTGGCCAGGGGAAAAAGTGTCGGTGGCTTCAGAGTCCAGTGGTCTGAGGTGAGCGAAGAAGCAAGGATGTCACCTAGAGCATGGAAGGCATTGAGGTTTACAGAGAGAAGTTTCTTGAGTGAAATATGAAGCCCATAGATGGATGATTTGTCTTTACAGATGATAGCTTTTACTAGTGGACCTTCGATAAATAAAGACGGTTGTATCCAAGTGAGGCCTGAGGGCTGAGTGAGAATGTGCTTGCTCATTTGACGTTTTGAAGGAGTGGAGGATGAATGGAAACAACCATCCGGCTAAAGACGACTTTCTGCATTCTCAAGGGTCTACAAAGGTGGCTGGTGAGACAGGTCTGCTGGTAAAGATACCTGAGGCCAAGCCTGACTAAATATGAAGACCTAAATGACCTGAGATCCATATGGGGGAGATGACAAACAATCTGTTTGTGCTCTAGCTACACACAGTAAGTTAATTAGTTAATATAAGAAATACATTTAAACAAGTGCAACATAAGTAAGGATCTGTAGAGGAGGGAAGGGCAGTTAGTGTATGTAGCACCCAAGGGCAGAGCGTCTGTGCAGTTTATGGGTGAGTATTGGGGTGAGCAAGGGGCACATAAAATGAGAATAGCATCTTGGATGGTGCCTGGATCGAGGAAGTCCTGGGGCTTCATTTTGAGGGTAATGGGGAGTCGTGGAGGCAGATTTTAAGGAGAGTCGATCTGGGTTCCAGGCAGTGCTGTGGAGGTGAGCTGTGAAAGATGGGCACCCTGTTTTGGCTCTGTGTGGGAGGAGTCTCAGGAGATGCAGAGGCAAGCCCTGACACTAAGATCAGAAAAAGAAATAGATTTCCATCCCTTGGGTCCCTGGTATCATAGCATCTTTCTAACCAGATCTTTGAAGCCTATGAAGGGACCAAACAAAACAAGACAGCTGGAGGTCAATTGAAATGGGAGTGTGGGGGCAAGAGCAGAGATGTCAGGCCAGCTCTTCCTGGCGTGGGGAATTCTACAAGCACCCCCAGGAGCTGTCCAATCTCTTTCTAGTCTTCTTAAATTACCCAGAGTCTAGTTTGTCTGTTTGCAACCAAATATTTGGCTGAGACAGGAAGTAGACCTTTTGGGAGAAACCATTAGCAGAATGGTGGTACTTTGTACTGGCCTCACAGCAGCTAGGGCATGTAAACAAGTGACTTGAGACCATCAGTGAGCTAGAATTAATGGGAGGTGAAGGAAAATACAAATCTCAACTCCTAGGTTTTAGAGATGTTCCTAAAAATTATTAATGTGTGTAGCAGAAAATCAGAATTTGCCCAAGTAAACACTTGTGATGTCAAAAAACTAAATCTCATTGGGGCGTGGCCAGCTTCTAAGAGACCCCAGACATGGAGGTGATTTGCTCTCTTGGCTCCAATGTGCACCCCCGTCCACTCCCCTGCATGTCACTGTCCCTTTTTACGCCACCAGAATCGCCTTGTACCATAAGTGTTTCTAAAATAGTAAATATTACCAGATTATATTAAAAAGCAGTTAAACATCATTCTACTATAAATGTGCATTGGTGTTGGGTCCCCTGGAACTGGAGTTACAGACAGTTATGAGCTGCCATATGATGCTGGGTATTGAACCTGAATTGTCTAGAACAGTCAGTGCTCTTAACCACTGAGCCATCTCTCCAGCCCCTAGAGATGTTTTTAAAAAAGGAAATTTACCACCAGCCTTAATGTGTTGAGTGACTTTTCCTGGGAAGATATAAACAAACATCTATTCATCCCAAATAGTGTACCAAAAACAGATCATAGAAACACTCCTACCCAGTTTTAGCTTCATGAACCAATGGGTTTATATGGGTTAATTACATAATAGGTGTCTCAAAGGCAGCTGCATCACCTAGAAGCCCACCCAGCATGTGTGAGGACTTGGAAAAACTGCATACGTGGAGTTCCCTACCCCATGTGCAGGGAGCTCCACTGAAGAGTCTCTTCTTCTGGAGCTGTTTCCAGCTTATATAACCCTGTGAATCTTGAAATCTTTGAAGATTCCTAAGCCTGGCAGGTCTCGTTAGCTTCCCTGGACTTTTGAGATGCAAGCCCCAACACACACACACACACACACACACACACACACACACACACACACACACACGCCAGTCTCTAGGAGAGAATGTTTTAATTTGGATGAAATAACCACTCAACAATGTGAGAGGCACATTTCCTGGAATCTGACCTACAGAAGTCAGTGTACTCAGGCCAAAGACATAAACATTCAAGGTTATTGACTGCATCATTGTTCAAAAAGATGCCCTAATTGAGTAAGTAAAATGTGGTCCTTTAATTGTAATGCACCATATAGCTTCTTCCTCCACACTCCGTCCCTTCTTTTCTTTTTATCTTTTTCCAACAAGCTCTTGATATTGTCTGTCATACAGGCTGGTCTTGAACACTGAGTGCAAGAATTTCTGCTTTAGTCTTTCCAGTAAGGATCAGAAAGAAATATGTGTCATGGCACCTAACCAGGTTGCTTATTTTTAAAAAAATTTTTTAAAGATTGATTTATTTATTATGTATATAGTATACAGAAGAGAGTACTAGATGTCATCATAGATGGTTGGGAGTCACCATGTGGTTGCTGGGAATTGAACCCAGGACCTCTGGAAGAGCAGTCAGTGCTCTTAACCTCTGAGCCATCTCTCCAGCCTAGGATGCTTCTTTTTGTTTATTTTTTATTTTATTTTATTGGTTTTTTTTAAACTTTATTTTATTTATTTGCCTTGGTGTTTTGCCTGGAACTAGAACTACAGACAGTTGTTAGCTGCCATGTGGGTGCTGGGAATCGAACCTGGGTCCTCTGGAAGAGCAGACTGTGCTCTTAACCACTGAGCCATCTCTCCAGCCCCTATTTTATTGGTTTTTAAAGGCAGGATTTCTCTGTGTAGTCCTGGCTGTCCTAAAACCCACTTTAGACTAGGCTGGCTTCAAACTCAGAGATCCACCTGTCTCTGTCTCCCAAGTGCTGGGATTAAAGACATTTGGCATCAGCAGGGTTGCTTCCTTTTAAAACTACCAATTGTAACCCAGTCTTGATATTAGGATGAGGAAATCGAACTTGCCTGGAGTGAATATGCCACACTGAGCAGACTCACCTTGGGACTTCCTGTCTTTCTGGGGGAGGGAGCACACTGAAGGCTGACAGGAAGGACTGGGAAGAGGGAGGGAAGAGGGAACAAGGGGATACATGGATAAAAAAGACTTTATAAAAACAAAACAAAACAAAAAACCCAAAACTACCATTTGTGCTAGGTGTGTGGTGCACACCTTTAATCCCAGCACTTGGGAGGCCAAGACAAACAGATCTCTGTGAATTCAAGGCCAGCTTGGTACAAAAAGTAAGATCCAGGCCAGCCAGAGTGATGTAGAGAAACTCTGTCTCCAAAAAATCAAAACAAACAACCTGTCCCTACCGCTCACTCCCTTGTCAGGACCTTCTATGTATAGCGAGCCATGGTGTACAACCTCTAAGGTTATTCCTGGCTGGCCCCAACCATCTCTGCCTTTGGCATTCACACACCAATGTCTTCATCCCTGGATGTGGCTGTATTGCCTGAGTTCAAATGAAAAGAATACAGCAAACATGACATGTCATTGCAAAATTTAAGTCACTGAATGGTGAAATTTCCAGTTACATTTCCTGTACCCAAAATACTCAATAAAATAAAATGCAATAAATGAAACTCCAAATTCCTCCAGATGGACAATAAATGTGCTATTTGATCTGGACTGTTTTTCCTTCAACTTTCTACAGCCCTTGCTTGACACACAAGAGCAGCCACATGCTGGCCTCCCAGCAACCCTGGAACACATTTCCCAATACTGTAGCCACAAGCCACAGGTGGCTGTCAACATTAAAATGAAAACAAGGATCCAGTTCCTCAGTCTCTGAAGCCATGTTTCATATGCTCGGTAGTCACGTGGAAGTTACATCATCAGGTTAAGCTGTTTGGAGGAAGGATGGCTTCTATGGTTTCTGCTTAGGCAGAGGTTTCACTGTGGCAAGCAGTATGATTGGGGATAGTGGTGCCAGCTACCAAGATGTGGGGGATGGTAGGGGGTACCTTCTGATCTCTCAAATTGACTTTGAACAAGTAGGTCTGAAGCTTCTTAAAATTTGTGACCCGAGTCCCTGCTGAAGAGGAATGGAGTTGGGTATGGCACTTGGAAGGTTGAAGCAAGAGGGGTTCAAAGCCACCCTAAGTTACACAGACAGACTCTTTCTTGGAGAAAATAATATCTTTTAAAGGAATTGGGTCTCTGTGTTCATGAGTAGCAGACATCCAGAATAAGACCTTGGTATTTCTCCATTCTGTGAGTCCCCAGTTCAGCCTTGCCAAGACAGAAGCCAAGACACAGAGAGGGTGTCTGTTTGCCCTGGTCCACAGCAGATGCTGGAAGAGAACCAAATGTTCAGGATAATGAGGACAGGTGTGCCACAGTTGCCAAAAGAGTGAGGCCATGTGGTAAAGCTTTTCTGTTAGCTCTCTGGTGGGTTGACTCGGCCTCCCAGGTGTTTCCACCCCAGCATCTTAGTGAATCTGTCCACCAGTGTCACCGACCACCCTTTCTTAAGGAGCCCTGAAGGCCAAGGTTCAGAAAGGCTGACCCTTGACCCAGCAGCATGGGCTAGCATTGGCCTTACTAGGATGCTAAGCCACCTCCCTCAACACCTCTGGTTCTCACCCTGCTCCCAAGGTCGTTGAATTCTTATCTTCTAGCTACTTATTTACACAGTGGATCATAAAGTTCTTGTGTTTTTGTTTCAGAAACTTCCTTGCTTCAGAACTCTTGCATGAGCTAACACGTTTGATTTTAAATAAAATTGGCATAGTGTGTGATGGTGCACACCTTTATTTCCAACACTTGAAAGACAGAGGCAGGGGGATCTTTGTGAGTTCAAGGCCAGCCTGGTCTACAAAGCGAATTTCAGACCAGCCAGGGTTACGTGGAGAAACCTTGTCTCAAACACAAAACAAAACAAACAAAAGACATCTATCTTTCAAGGCACCTGCGAAACACAGGTAGTGGTTCTGAACTCAGGTGTCTCTGAAGCCTTGGTTTCAAAAGCTATCATTATCATTAAAAAATTTCTATCCCATATGTCTCCATGTATAGGGGTTTTGTTTGGTTTTGGTTTGGCAGTTCTGGGGAAAAGCCCAGGGCCTCAAACATAGTAGGGAAGTGCTTTGCCTCTAAGCTATACCCTACACCCCTCTACCGATGCTTGTTGTGGAATATTAACTGTGAATATGTGTTACATTTGTTTCTGCCTAAGGCACCTGATAGGTCTAATAAAAAGCTGACAGACGATAACTAGACAGAAGAGGGAAAAAGGCCCTGGTGGACAGAGAGAATAAGTCATGAGAGAAATCTAGGTGGGGGGAGGAGAAAGAGAGGGAGACTCCTATGGTCAGGCAGCCAGACACAGGGTAGGAGAAACAGAATGAAAAAAAGGTAAAAAGGGGGGCTGGAAAGATGGCTCAGTGGTTAAGAGCACTGACTGTTCTTCCAGAGGACCTGAGTTCAATTCCCAGCATCCACATGGAGCTAACAACTGCCTGTAATTCCAAGATCTGACACCCTTACACAGTTACACATGCAGGCAAAAACACCAATTGACGTAAAATATATATATATATATATATATATTATGAAAAAAGTTTAAAAGCCCTGAGGCAAAACATAGATAAACAGAAACACGTTAAGTTATAAGAGCTAGCAAGAAATGAGCCTAGGCTAAGGCAAAACATTCATAACTAATAAAAAGTCACCATGTCATGATTTGGGAACTGGTTGGTGGCCCAAAAGGACACTTTTAATCTGTTACATTTATTCTCAAACACTTTCTCTAAGATGTTAACGAGAATGCCAGCATCTCCAGGTTCACAAATGTATATACAAACCTCCCTAGACAGACAAATGTACAACCCTCCACAGACAGATCTCTAGCTTGATAGCTCCAGCACCTGGACCATCTTTAATTTTCAGAAAGTTAAAGGGAGGTCTGTGGGCGTTGGAGAAGTTAGGGAGTGCAGCCATGGACTGGAGAGCCGGCACAGCTGGCCGAAAGAAGGCCTATTGTTCCAGCATGAGGGCCTGAGGTAAGATCTCCAACATTCATTCAAAAAGCAGGGACAGCAGCACCCATCTGTAATTCCAGCAGTGAGGTGACAGAGAGAGGAAAGTCTCTGAAGTTCATTGGGTAGCCAGTCTAGTTGAATCAATGATTCACTGAGAGACCGTGTCTCAAAAAGTACGATGAAAGGCCTGGAGAGGTCTTTCCTCAGGTGAGAATACTCACTGATTCAGTTTTCAGCTCTCAAACACAGGAAATTGTACCACACACACACACACACACACACACACACACACACACACACTGTGGTTGGCAGCTCACAACCAACTCTGAGTCTAGCTGCAGAGGATCTGATGTCCTCTTTTGGCCTCTGCAGACACACACATAAACACACACACACTAAAAAACAAAGTGGCAGCCAGGTAGTGGTGGCATACACCTTTAATCCTAGCACTTTAGAGGCAGAGTTAAGTAAATCTCTGAGTTCAAGGCCAGTCTAGTCTACAGAGTGAGTTTCTGGACAGCCAGGGCAACACAGAGAAACCCAGTCTTGAAAAAGAAAAAGAGAAAAGAAAAAAACTAAAACAAAAAACCTAGGTGGCAAGCTGGGTGGTGGCTCACACCTTTAATCTCAGCATTCTGGAGACAGAAGCAGGTGGATGGATCTCTGTGAGTTTGAGGCCAGTCTGGTTTACATACTGAGTTCCAGGACAGCTAGAGCTATGTAGAGAGAGATACCCTGTCTCAAACAAACAAAACCAGACAAAAAATAACAAGAAAGATGGAGAGTAATTGAGTAAGATACTTGACATCAACCTCTGGCCTTTACACACAGGAACTTGTATAACACACACACACACACAGGCCAGGGTGGCCGTGGGGTGGAGTATAGGGAGTATAGTCATGTACTGTATAGAGCGGTGTTTTTGTTGACAATGAAAATGAATCACATGCACAGTACAGCTGAGGACTTCTTTAGATTCTGTGAGCTAGTGACTTGGTGGCTATTTTAACTTGCAAAAGTACATATACTGTCATCTAACAATGCATTTCTCTTGGGACATGTCCTTATCAAGTGACACAGTTAGAGTGTATAAGAAACAGAACTTGGTGCTGGTCAGGCCTCACATATAAAGAAGAAAGTTTCACTCTGCAAATAAATGACTCTGTAAACAAAAAGGAACTGACCGGAAGGCTCTCGGGGTTCACAGAGTCCACTGAGGACAGATACATCTGGAAATGGGAGTGGATAAGGGCCCTTGGGAGACTGGGAAGCAGGAAGCACACAGTGTTACGGGAGCAGCAGCCTGTGGTTGCCAGGTCCTTCCCAGGCCTGTCCACCCCTTGTCTACAGTGGCTACTGTTCCTCACAGCTCTCCAATCTAGCTTTCAGGTAATTGCTCTACAGCGGCTGTGGGAATTCCCCATATCTTGATAAAGAGGGTGTAAGGGTGCTGTGTGATCCAGGTATGGTCTCTGGTCAGTGACTCATGAAGAGAAGTCTGCTTACACCTCTTCTTCCTTTCATTTCTCCCTCCCTCTTCCTTTCTTTATTGTGTGTATGTGTGTGTACACACACACACACACACATACACACGCACGTTTGCGCTCACTATGGTGGAGGTCAGAGGACAGCTTGTGAGGTCAGTCCCACCATGTGGGATCTGGAGATCGGTCTCAGGTGGTTAGGATAGGTGGCAAGTGCCTTCCCTGCCAAGGAGCATCTTGTGAGCCTGTGTTTCAGCTTCCTGAGGGTGTGGATCCAGCCCTTGTCTCTGCTCCCCAGGGACTCCCCCATATCCAGCTTCTGCTTAGCCCTTTGGCCAGCCCTCTGCATTCTCAGAAGCAGCTTGTGGAAGGGACAGCCCATCTTCACCTAAGCAACATCGAGCCTAGATGTGATTCTTAGAACTGTGGGAACTGTCATGTGACCATGAAGGAAGTCAACCTGAAGATTTTCATACTGATGGCAAGAAAAAAACAGAAAAAAAATTAATTCAAATGGATCAAAGAATGTAATATAAGACCTAAAACTTTGATATTGCTAAAGAAAAATATAGGTTAAACTAAGATATGGACACAGTTCTGCAAAGGACTCCAAATAGCACAGGAA
This sequence comes from Sigmodon hispidus, assembly GCA_004025045.1. Classification (NCBI taxonomy): domain Eukaryota; kingdom Metazoa; phylum Chordata; class Mammalia; order Rodentia; family Cricetidae; genus Sigmodon; species Sigmodon hispidus. Next base: position 57,296 of record PVIH01007955.1, read on the forward strand.
ATATCCCAAGAACTGACAAATGAGATTAAAGGTCTTCTAAAAGTGGGTCATGGTGGTGCACGCCTTTAATCCCAGTGCCGGAGAGGCAGAGGCAGGCAGATCTCTGGAACTGGAGGCCATCCTGGTCTACAGAGCAAGTTTCAGACAAACAGGGCTACACAGAGAAACCTGTCTCAAAAAAAAAAAAAAAAAAGGAAAGAAGATTCAGAGAGAGGGATTAACATCTAATATACATAAAGAACTGCAGAGACCAAATACCAGTAAAATAAGCCATTAACTGTTTCTTATATGACTCAGTTTATGAAAATGGCTTAAGCTTAACAAAGTTAGTAAAGACAAGGAGGCTAGACACACATTCTTGAGCATGTGTAGACTTTAAGTAAAGAGGGGCGTTCTCTGAGCTGGTGGTCCTCAGTTTTCCCAATGCTTTAACCCCTCTATACAGTCTCCATGTTGTGGTGACCCCACCCTCCTCCAGCCACAAAATTATCCCGTTGCTATTTCACAGCTGCAATTATGCCAATGTTATGAATCTCAATGCAAACATCTGACATGTAGGGGGTCCTAGGCTACCCCTGTAAAGAGGTCTTTCAACCCCAAAGGGTCAAGGCTTATCAGCTGCTCCAATCCCTTTGTCAGACTTCCTAGGTCATTGTGCTATATCAAAGGTAGAAATATCCCAATTTCAGGTGTTTAGGATTGGCTGCTCATATCTGTAGCCTTAATTTTTAGCCTTTTAGTTATTCTTAATTTAAATATTAATAATATAAAACATAAACTTAAAATGTCCCATAGCCTTATAAATTTAAATATTTTTAAACTGCCTCTTTTAAAAATCCAGTTTTTTAATTTTCTATAAAACTTTAAATTTTTCTTCTAAAGTTTAAAATCTATCAACTGTGTGTTCCTGCAATATCAAAAATAAAGTACCCTTTTTTTAACTTTAAGAAGGAAAAAACAGGGTCATAACCAAAATCTGCATAAGACAAAGCCAAGCTCCAATAATGAAAACAATCAAAGCTTGATATCTACATTTCCTTCACAATCCTTTTGGTGACTATCACATGGCACCTGGGCTCTCTTTAGAAACTCTAGCCCTGCTACACATCTGCAAACCTCAGCTGTTCCCCATGATTTTTTCATGTCTTTAAAACCATTATCATCTGGGTGACTCTTAAATTACAAAGCTTAGGTCCCAGAGCAAGGGAAATTTTCACATATAAAAGCATGGTAGTGCACCTTTAACACCTTTTTAAACAGCATTGATTTTAAATCTTGTTTTTCTTTTCTTTTTTTTTTTTAATATTTATTATGCATACAGTTTTACAGAAGAGGGCACCAGACCTCATCATAGATAGTTGTGAGCCACCATGTGGTTTTGCTGGGAATTGAACTCAGGTCCTCTGGAAAAACAGTCAGTGCTCTTAACCTCTGCCATCTCTCCAGCCCCTAAATCCTGTTTTTCATAAGTCTTGTTCTCAGGGTAGGACAGGACAGGGATTATACAAAAATCCACCCTAATCCAAAATAATGTGGAGATCTGTTGCCTCCTTGATCTAGGCCCACTTCACGTCACTATCTTTAATCAAGATGGCAGTGAAGTCACATGATATTCATTTTCTCCAACCCAGCAAAAGATGTCTACCCAAAGATGGTGAAGTCACATGACCTCTGCCTTCTTCAACCCTAGCAAAAATGGCTGTCAGCTATATAGATGCCTAAAGATGGTGGCAATCCAAAACTGAACCATGCCACATGGTTCTTTAAAATTACCCATATATAGGGCTGGAGAGATGGCTCAAAGGTTAAGAGCACTGACAGTTCTTCCAGAGGACCTGAGTTTGATTCCCAGCATCCACGTGGCAGCTAACAACTGTCTGTAATTCCAAGATCTGACACCCTTACACAGTTATACATGCAGGCAAAACACCAACTCACATAAAATAAAAATAAATATTTTTTAAAAAGGTATTTGGGGGGGGCTGGAGAGATGGCTCAGTGGTTAAGAGCACCGTCTGCTCTTCCAGAGGACCCGGGTTCGATTCCCAGCACCCACATGACAGCTAACAACTGTCTGTAGTTCCAGTTCCAGGCAAACACCAAGGCAAATAAATAAATAAAAATAAAGTTTTAAAAAAAAAAAAAAAAAAAAAAAAGGTATTTGGGTGGGTGATCTGAATCTTGCTGGGGCCTCCAGAAAATGTTAATCCTATTGATTGAGAATAAGACTACTACCACAGTTTAAAGCCAAATTTGAAGCAAATCTTAATTAAATACTGGCCGGGTGGATGGTCTCTGGCCAGGTCCATACCCAGAATCTCAGAAAATGGCTCAGACTCAAGTATGGCAGTGGCTAAGAAGGAAAACCCATAGCTCATTGCATTTCCCATCAGGTCCAATCAAGGGTAAGAATATATCCTTATATTTTCTGCCCACGTGATCAAGCACATCTGATGCAAATTTGTTTAGGGAAGTGAAAAACATATGACTTGTTATCCCCCAGAAACAAACCTCCAGCATTCCAGGAACTATCTGTCCTTGAGAAAGAGGCTTGCAGACCAGAGACATTTTTGTTTCATAGATCTCTTAGGCATAGTAATTAAAACTTAAAATATAACTTTGCTTCTCACAGTACCACCATGCCCAACTCATGCTAAGCCTCTTGTGTTAACAGATCACTGATTAGTACTTTCCCTTGGTGGTGGTGGGATGTGGGCAGTACAAATGATAGATGATACATCTATCAATACAGATGATAGGCCTGCAAATGCCCAGAAACATTTACTGCTGGTCCATGGTGTAAGTGCTACAGCTGTGAGGGGAAAGGTATCTCAGCACCCAGGATCCAAGGAACACCACAGAGTCACACTGTACAACAAACCTCCCATAGGAGATGTATCGGGAGCTGCCTCTGCTTGGATGCAAAGCAGCAGGGAACTGAGCAGAAGGCAGGCTTATAGAAGGTTTGTTCAGGGTGAAGATTTCCAAAGTAGGGATTGATGGGATTTCAAGGCAAACCCAGGGAGGACATTAGTCATATTTCAAGTTCAGTGATTGGTGGGTTTTTGAGTTCTACGATTGTTGAACTCCGATCTTTTACCATACACATGGATCTCATGATCAAGACCTACTTCCCACATGAGCCCTGTACTCGCAGTCCTCCTTTGACTGAATTTAGGCTTCTGCACATCCCTGAAGCCTTTCCTTTGCTACCCTGCTATCTGGGTGTGGTGATGCACTTCTGCAATTCCCACACTTGGAGGCAGGGTAGTTGCAAGGTCAGGCCAACCTAGATTTCACATCAAGTCCCTCCCTCAAGAACAAAACAAAGCGGGCTGGAGAGATGGCTCAGTAATTAGGAACACTCTTACTCTTCCAGAGGACCCGGGCTCAATTCCTAGTCCCCACAAGGCGGCTCACAACTGCCTGTGATGTCAGGGGTTTGACACATTCATACAGACAAACATGAAGGCAGAACCCATGCTTGTAAAATAAGAATAAATACATTAAAGAAGAAGGAAGAGGAGGAGGAGAAGGAGGAGGAGGAGGAGGAGGAAAAGACAAAGAAACAAACTCCGCCCTCTATGCTACAAACTTGTTCCTCTTTCCTTGAGACCTGGCCCTCCCACAGAAGGCTGTCATATGGGTCTGGTCCTGGGACCAAGATCTGTCTGCGCTCAGTTAATCCAGATCTACAAGCTTTCATTGGTCATTTCCATTGTGTGGCTCAGTCTTGCTTTTGTGATGACATTACGTTGATGGATAACTCTGCATTTAAAAGTTTTACATCTCTGTGCTTAAGAGAACTGTAAAGCAAAATTAGACCTCCAAATGTTAAGGGTGCTAAGGGCTATTTTTTTTTTTTTCACTGATTCTGCAGAGTTCTATAAACAAGTCATGCTTTGATTGGTTTTTGAACTGAGGATAGAACTGGCACCTCAGAAGCCCTGGAGGGAAGGTTTTTCTATTTAGCAGAATGAACGCTGGGTAGAAAAGGCCACAGGTTCACACTCCTCACCTTCCCCGCTGTGCTACAGCTGGGAATGTGTACAATTCCAAGATGACACCAAGATCTCCATTGCCACGTATTTCTACCCACTCTCAAGTAAACTGTGATTGAGGTTGTTTTGTAAAATAAATGAGTTTGAGAAGCAGCCGGGAATGGAAACTGTAGCTGTTTGCATGCTGAATCACATCCCCAGTCCTTTTGCAAGAGGATTTTGCCACTGTAGTTGGGCATTGTGGTACATGATATTAGGGAGGCTGAGGTAGGAGGATCACAAATGTAAGACCAACTTGGGAGACATAGTGTTTCCTCAAAAGGAAAAGAATTTGCAAATGTAATTAAGAGCCACACTGTTTGACATCATGATAGTAATACATACATACTTATACACACATATGTATATATACATTTATATATATGAGACAGAGTCTGTCTATACATAGTCTGCTGTCTTGGAACTCACTATGTAGACCAGGCTAGCCTCAAACTTACAAGGACTCACCTGACTCTGCTTCCTGGGACTAAAGGCATGTATCACCTGGCATGCCTGGCTCCATAAGAGCATCCTTGATGAGATTGGCTTAATCAGATGAGCCCTGAAAAGGGACCAGAATTTTTCTGGCAAAGCAGAAACAAAGTGTGAAGCAGTTCAACACAGGGGAATTCTTAGACACTGACTCTGCTTTGTTATTTTCACTTTTTAAAGTAATTTATCTTAGGCACAGTGTTTTGGCTGCATACTATGTGTATGCCTGATGCCTGGAGAGGCCAGAAGAGAGAGTCAAATCTCCTGGAATTGGAGTTACAGTTCTGAGCTGTCATGTAGGTGTGGAAATAGAACCTGAATTCTTCGGAAGAACCGCAAGTACCCTTAACCGCTGAGCAACACCGCCTCCCCAAGCCCTGACACTGACTTTAAAGTCAGAAATGTAGAAATCACATACAGTCTGTGGTTGAGGGCCAAGAAGGAAGTGGGGATGTCTGTCCTACAGCCACATGGAGGTGATCTCTGAATAGGCTTGAGGGGGGATCCCCCTTCAGAGAGATAATTCAGCTTGAACCTCAGCTTTTTGACAGTCTGCAAAGCAAGTGTTTCCCTGCGGGTCTGTGCATCTGTGAACTTGGTTTTAGGAAGACACTGTTTCAGGGTGCTCAGCATGTGGTAATCAGTTATACAGCAGAAGAAAACAAGCAGCTTCCTGATAGACTGTAAGATTCTGCAGCCGGAGGCTTCTCCTCAGTCACCCTTATGCCCTCACTCACAGGACCTGGAGCTGTCCTAATGAGTTCAATGCCCTGCAGCTCAGGAGATGGGGAGCCAGGAATCCAGCTCATTATTCTGGTCCCTCCAGCCAACTCCCTGGTCACAGGGATGCTACGTCACAGTTCTGCTGGGCTTTCCATGAAGCCTGTTCCCCTCAGGTCCAAGAGAGAGCTTGACCAATCTTTGTCTCCCAGGCTTCAGCGAACTTTGCCCATACCTATTGATCTGCACTCCTGGGCAGACAGAGGGACCATCTACAGACACCATGAGGGCTCTGCTGCTCCTGGGCTCCCTGCTGATGAACCTGGATTTGACACTTCTGGTGAGGACTGTGGACACTGATTGAACCAGGATGGCACTGAGGGGTCCCTGTTCCAGCTTTGGCCTCTGCTTGTCATCTGCTAGTTCAGGTGACTGGAGGGTGGGGGTGGGGGCAGCCAGCCCAGCAGGCCCAAACAAAGGAGACAGCAACCCACGCTGGTGGATGTGAGGACAGACTACATTTGTGGGGAGGACTATGGGAAGAGGGAGGAGGGCCAAGTGAGGAAATTCTGTACTTCGGGGAGGTGGAAGGAGGTTGGGGTCTAGCATAGAATAAAAGAAAGGCTGACGTTCCTACCTTCTCTCCCCTGTAGGCTCCACCATGGAAAGGCCCCAAGGAATTCAAGCATGGAGCTGATGAACCCACTGTGGGTAAGAGACTTGCTTTTCTTCCTAATCTACCCTCTGGTGGGATTGAGCATGCTCCAGCCTGTGTGGTCTCCATGCAGCCTCAGGCTTCTGGGACGGAGAAGGGATCCCGAGCAGAGCTGTTCAGATGACAAGCAGACCTGAGTGCCTACAAATCCAGAAGATAGCAAGCTGTGTGCCCAGAAGGCAGGGCTCTGGCTGTAGTGGTGTCTGTTTTAGAGCCTGGCGGGCGTACCCTGTGCTACTGATGCTATCACACCTGGGCTCTCACTGACTAGTCTTCCTAGATTCCTATCTCCCCCACTTTCCTTTCAACATGTCCGGAGCATGTCCTTTATAGCTGATGGAGCTCAGACCCTCTCAGTGGGTGATGGGAGCCACATCCAGGCTTCAGACTTGCCCAAATTCACAAATCCCGCCAGTGTCTCCAAACCATCAGTTGTGGGTTTACTGTCTGTGCCGGGCTTTCCCTGTCTATGAGGCTGGACTGGTAATAGTGAATCCCTCGGGGTTGCTGTAAGGAGAAATGAGTTTCCGATCCTTGTAAAGCAGTCCAAGGCTGCTGTCTGCAAAGTGCCTTTAAAATCTTAGCTCTTGGCCTAGGGCTGTAGCTGACCATTAGAGCACTTGTCCAACATAACTCACAGCCCTGCATTTGATCTGCAGCACAATAGAAAGAAAAAAAATCTTAACTCTTAGTACATGCCACTTGGGTGAAGGGTACCCCCTCCCCAAACCCTGCCATAGGGTTTGCAAGCAGAGCAGGAAACCCTACCATGGTGAGCTGCACCTGGTGAGCCCAAGCTAAGGTTCACAGTGAGGTCCAACACAATGTGACCCTCCAGCCTTTCCTCCTAACCTCCTGCCAAGCCACACAGCTGCTGTACCTTTTGACCTGACCCGAGAGTGGTCCCTGTCCTAAAGGTCTAGGCTCCTCCTCTTCTATTGCCTTGTTGCTCAATGCCACTATAAACAAAATTACAGCCAACGTTTGCTAAGCACATCCTAGGCTGGGCTCAGTGTTCCCGGCAGGCACCGTCCGTCTCTAGGTATCGCATCTGAAGTAGATAGTTCTTCTTCTTGAGATTATAATGTAATCACATTTCCTCTTTTCCTTTTCTCTCTTCAACCTCCCCCATCTCCCCCAATACAATTATTTCTTATGATTAATTATATTCTATATAGCCACATGAACATCAGAGTCACAAATTCTGTTAGGTTCCTGTGGACCTCTGGCCATGACATTTTCATTAATTATTAACACATCACCTCATTTCATATGTGATTCTGTTTAAAGACTTCTTATTCAGTGTGCATATTGTTGGTCCCTTAACACTGACCTCATGGTCAACAGGACTATTACCACCTGCCTGAATAAGGCTTCTCGGGCACATTTTCTCCATAAGGTACACGGCAGCTTCTTGTGTTCATGCAGGTAGGAGCCCTATGTGCAGAGAGCCACTATTGCCTTCTCTCTCCTTGAAGTGTGGGGGACTGGTGGAGGCAAATGCCTTCCTCCGATACTTGGTTCTGAGTCTCATTTGTACTACTACAGGAGGCAGAGGCAGGCAGATCTCTGTGAATTTGAGGCTAGCCTGGTCTACAGGGTGAGTTCCAGGACAGCCACGGCTACACAGAAAAACCTTGTCTCTCTCTCTCTCTCTCTCTCACACACACACACACACACACACACACACACACACAGAGAGAGAGAGAGAGAGAGAGAGAGAGAGAGAGAGAGAGAGAGAGAGAAGAAAAAATAATGTGCTAAATGGATATTGGGAAGAATATTTGCCTGCAGTATCAGAGCTGGAAGAGGGTAGGGTGCTGCTTTAGTGGATCTCAGCTGGGTGCACGAGTCTGCACATTTTTTTTTTTTTAACTGATCCACACATTTCCCTTAAGACCATCAAGGCAATGCAATTGTTTGGTAGTTTGTTTGGTTTTGTTTTTCCCTGTGATGTCTTGCACATGTTAGGTAAACACTCCACTGCTGACCTATACCCTCAACCTGAACCACAAATATTAGTTTAAGGATTACAGATACATTTTTACAAAGCAGGCTGATTTGTAAATACAAAGCCAGGGGATAATGAGGATTGACAGTCCTATTACTGTTGCCATGTACTAATGAGCCAAAAATGGTTAAGTGACCTAAGTATTTATTAAGAGCCAACTTTGTGACAAGCACTTGAATTTCAGACTTGACCAAGGTCACAGAGCTCACAAGTGTTGGAGCCAGAAATCTATCCCAGTGTCTGACTCTGGAAGACAACCCCTAAGCAGGATGCAGTCTTGAATGTAAAGGGCTGTTTTTAAGGACTCTCCTTTTTTCCAACCAGGCCCCATGGGGCAGAGCTTGGGCAGCTGGGCATAGGGTAGGCCTCAGAGGTGTCTTATTCCTACAGTTCTCACTGTGGACGGGAAGCTCTGCCACTTTCCTTTCCAGTACCATCGTCGTCTGTACCACAAATGCATCCACAAAGGCTGGCCAGGCTCCAGGCCCTGGTAAGAATTTCTCAAAGGGGTTAGAGGAGGGACCTAGATAAGATGGATCCTGCCTATCTATCATCTGCCTAAAAACTGAGTTTTGACAATAGGGTGGGGATGTGTGTGCATGCGTAGGTGAGTGTAGAGTGTGTGTGTGTGTACACGAGCGTGCACAGGGTGTTAAGTGATAGCCAACCCTCAGGCAATGCAGGGAAGCCTCGTGTGTTTCCCTAGGTGTGCCACCACTCCCAACTTTGACCAGGACCAGCAGTGGGGACACTGCTTGGAGCCCAGGAAAGTGAAAGGTAGTACATGCACTCCACAGCCCAAAGCTGTCTCCTGCTCTTCATCCTGTTCCCACCCACCTGCTAGGTATCATCAGACCTCACACACTTGGGATGCTGGGCCCAGCCCCTTCTCTTCTCCTACAGCATCCTTTGAAAGATCAAATGAAAAAGTCTGAGGAAAAAGACCACTATTTTACAGATGAGCTTCACGACTGGAAGCTTGGGGTTCCGTAGTCCTGTGACAAGCAGGTTCAGGTAGAGCCTTGATTCCTTCATGGGTCACTCAGACTGCCTGTGCTTCCCTCTGGTGTCTATCTCTCAGACCACTGCAGCAAACACAGCCCCTGCCACAAAGGAGGGACATGTGTGAACACCCCCAATGGCCCACACTGCCTCTGCCCAGAACACCTTACTGGGAAGCATTGCCAGAGAGGTAAGAGGAAATGCCTGCCAATGACAGGTCCCCCAAATCTTCGAAATTTCCCATGGTCCCACTGGCCTTTTTTTTTTTTTGTCCCCAGAGAAGTGCTTTGAGCCTCAGCTTCTCCAATTCTTCCACGAGAATGAAATATGGTTTAGAACTGGACCAGCAGGTGTGTCCAGGTGCCAATGCAAGGGTCCTGGGGCTCACTGCAAGCCGGTGGCTACTCAGGGTGAGTGTGTAGTGAGCATGGGGGAGGAGGGCAGAAAGGCAGGAGATCCTGGAAGGGGCTGGGTGGCACATGGTACACCCGGGGATGACTCAGTTTGCACCTCCCCCCAGCCTGTGGCATTAATGTATGCCTCAATGGGGGCAGCTGCCTCCAGGTGGAGGGCCATCAACGTTGCCATTGCCCTGAGGGTTACACGGGACCATTTTGCGACTTAGGTGAGTGGGGCCCCATGTGGGAAAGGCTTCGGGAGGTTGGTAAGGGAGAATGGAAAAGTAAAGCAGAGGGCACCAACAGAGCCATCCCCTGATTGCAGGGAGTCCTTTCTCTCCCTAGACATTAAAGCAACCTGCTATGATGGCAGGGGTCTCAGCTACCGGGGCAAGGCTGGAACCACTTTATCGGGTGCACCATGTCAGCGGTGGACCTCGGAGGCCACCTACCGGAACATGACTGCGAAACAAGCGTTAAACTGGGGCCTGGGCCGCCATGCATTCTGCCGGTTCGCGGGAAGGGACCGGGCAAGTCAATTTGTTGTCCCTTGGGGCCCTCAGGGGCTCCCTTGCTCTAACAGTGCTTCCTCTTGAGACTGCAGGAACCCAGATAATGATACGCGTCCATGGTGCTATTTCTGGACTGGCGACAGGCTGAGCTGGGACTATTGCGACCTGCAGCAGTGCCAGACCCCAACCCAGGCAACGCTAACACCTCGAGTACTCCCAGAGCGTCAGGACCCGCTGGTGACCCTGCCTTCCACACTGCAGAAGCTTCAGCCCACGTCCAAGGCGCCACCTCTGTCCCCAGATGGTTAGGCAGAGGAGGGGGTCTGAGCACAGAGGACGTGTGCTTTGCTTATTCTAGGCCCGTCGAGGTTGTTCCTGGCCTCAGCCAATCTCTTCTTCCACAGCCTCGCCTGCGCATCACACTCCCCAGGCCAGGGTCAGCCGGGTGGGCTGCGGACAGCGGTTCCGCAAGCGACTGTCTCCGCTCAGCCGTGTGGTGGGCGGACTAGTGGCTCTGCCGGGGTCGCATCCCTACATCGCTGCGCTGTACTGGGGCGACAACTTCTGCGCCGGCAGCCTTATCGCCCCCTGCTGGGTGCTGACCGCGGCTCACTGCCTGCAGAACCGGCAAGCACCGCCCTCGGGGACCCCTAAACCGCTCTCCTGCATCTGCACCCTACTCTCGCCCCACCGCGCGCCCTTCTCCAGCTTCCCCGGGGGGGTTGAAACCAGGAGCGCCCCCAGAACGTCTGTAGCTAGCCTGAGCACGCTGTCCCTCACCCGACCGCAGGCCGGCGCCCGAGGAGATGACGGTGGTGCTTGGTCAAGATCGCCATAATCAGAGCTGCAAGCAGTGCCAGACGCTGGCTGTGCGCTCCTACCGCCTTCACGAGGGCTACTCCTCCACCACCTACCAGCACGACTTGGGTGGGGTGATCTTGCAGGGATGGAAAGGATGGGGAGGGCTGGGGCCCCAGGTCACCGCCTAACCCTTCCCTTTCCTGGTAGCTCTGGTGCGCCTGAAGGAAAGCAAGAACAACAGCTGTGCGATCATGTCATCACAAATCCAGCCAGTATGCTTGCCCAGCAGCGCGGCCCCACCCTCGAAGACAGTGCTTTGCGAGGTGGCTGGCTGGGGTCACCAGTTCGAGGGTAGGCACAACTGTTGGGAGCTGGTTAGAGACTTCTGGCTATCTGAACACGCAGTTTTGGTAGCCTCCGATGAGCCTGGGAGACAAGTTTCACTCACCTAACAGTTTTGTCAAAACGAAACAAAAAAATTGCAGGCCTCTTGTCCCTGAAGCATGCACAACATTCCCAGAATCTAGCATTCGCCCTTGAGGTTTCCAGATCCCTTTGGGTTTGTCCTAGCTTGCTTTCTATTGTCTGATAAACAACCATGACCCTAATCGGCGTAGGCAGGAAAGACTTTGTTGTAGTCCATCATGGAGGGAGGGGAAGGCAAGAACCCGGAGGCAGGAACTGAGGTAGAAAGCAGGAAGCGGTTGTCCTGGCTCTCTGCGGCCTACTCAGCTTTCTTTTGTTGTTGTTTGTTTGTTTGTTTTTTGAGACAGGGTTTCTTTGTGTATCCCTGACTGTCCTAGAACTAACCTTGTAGATCAGGCTGGCTTTGAACTCAAAGAGATCCGCCTGCCTCTGCTTCCAAGGCTTGTGCCACCATTGCTCAGCTCTGCTTGCTTTCTTATAAAAGTCAGACCCACCTGTTCAGGGGTGTCACTGACCACAGTGGACTGGGTCCTCTCACGGCAATTATTAATCAAGAAAATGCTCCACAGATATTTCTATAGGCCAATCTTAAAAAGGCAACTCCTCTATTGAGGCTCCCAGATTTCAAGTTGACAAAAAGTGACTCGCACAGGGTTACAGAGAGATTTGAACTTTCTCTGGGCTCCGGGTTACCAAGGGTTAACTAGGACTTTGTCTCCATGCTGGAGCAATGGGAACAACTATTTTGGGAGCCAGGTTCTGAGACATTGTGTGGGAGAGGGCAAGGGGTGTTTTTCTTTTCGTTCTAATCCCAGCTTCTCTCTGGACCTGTTTCCTTGCCTGTGAAATTGTTATTGGCAGGTCCCTACCACTCAGCTTGCTCTGAGGGGGCAGAGTCAGGGTGGGTGTAGAATGGCCTGGTAGCCTGGTCCACGCAGCAAGCTCCGGTTCCTTGGATTTTCAGGAGCGGAGGAATATGCCAGCTTCCTGCAGGAGGCACAGGTACCCCTCATCTCCCAGGAGCGCTGCTCCAACTCAGACGTGCATGGGAATGCCATTCTGCCTGGAATGCTTTGTGCTGGCTTCCTGGAGGGAGGCACCGATGCCTGCCAGGTCTGCTCTGGGGGTGGGGGGGTCCTGGGTGGTGTTTTGTCCCTGCCTGTGAACCACAAGACAAGAAGGACAAACTGCTTGTCCCCCATCCAGGGTGACTCCGGGGGTCCTTTGGTATGTGAAGAGGGGGCTGCGGAGGAGCGCAGGGTCACCCTGCGAGGTGTCGTCAGCTGGGGCTCTGGCTGTGGTGACCGAAACAGGCCAGGAGTCTACACAGATGTAGCCAACTACCTGGCTTGGATCCAGGAGCATACTGCTTCCTAACTAACCAGGGTTAGTGCTTCCCTCTTTGTGCTCCCTGGAGTGAGGGTAACTGTGGCATGATGGCCATGTATCAGGGGCACAGAAACTCAATAAAGTGCTTTGAAAATGTTTCTCAGAATTCCCTCTTGAAATGCCAAGAGAGCGGGCTGGAGAGATGGCTCAGAGGTTAAGAGCACTGACTGTTCTTCCAGAGGACCTGAGTTCGATTCCCAGCATTCACATGGCAGCTAACTGCTGTCTGTAATTCCAAGATCTGACACCCTTACACAGTTACACATGCAGGCAAAACACCAATTCACATAAAATAAAAATAAAATATTTATAAAAAGAGAAATGCCAAGAGAGAAAAATGGAACACCAACTCCCTCACTGCCTGGATGAGGCAGTTGACCAGATCTCAGATCTCTTGTCCAGGCCACCATGTTTTCTTGGCCCCACTTTGTGGCAGTCTCTGTACAAAGAGATCCTTGCAGATCATTCCCAAACTCATTCTATGTTTACACAGTAAAAGGTTATCAGCCTGGACTATACTTCTGGGTCACCTGGGAGAGATTTGGAACCGGTGTTCCAGTCCACTGAGATCAATTACCTGTAATCTCTAAGGAAAAGGCAGCTGCAGCATATTTTTAAAACTCGGTGACTCCACATGGAGTAAAAGTTGAAAACCATAGTCAAGAATGTTCCAGATTGCTAGTGGTAGCTTAGCATGTGTGAGGTTCTGAGCACCATTAAGGAAGGATATTAAGAAAGGATATTAAGAAAGGAAGTTTGTTTGTTTTGGTTTTTGAACTTTGAGCCCAGCATGGTGGTGCAATCTAGTGACCAGGAACACCTGAGGCGACATTCTATGGTATTAAAGCGAAAGCTGGGGTGAGAACCAGCCATCTATAAGCCTTCTGGAACACTGTGACTCTAGGTGTGCTTAGATGGTCCCCTTACAGGATAGGTCTGACACTTTTCTTGCTCTTACAAATGTCATTTATTTATTGGTCTGTTGAGACCCATGTTTCCCCATTGCTAAGATTGTAGGTTTGCACCATCACACTCAGTTTATGTGGTATTGGGGGAATCAATCCCAAAACTGTGCATGATAGGCAGGCATCCTGCCAACTTTACTCATCCGACTGAGCTACAGCTCCAGCCCATACAATTGTAGTGGGATTATGGTATGTTGTAAGTATTTGTCTCCCTACTGGTTTAATAAAAAGCTGATTGGCCAGAGGCAGACAGGAAGTGTGGGCGAGTCTACCAGATTAAGAAAACTTTGGGAGGATCTCAGAGCAGAGCAGAAATGCTGCAGAGATGCCAGGAGAAACAGAGGAAAGAAACTGAAATGCTGCTCTAAGAAAAGGTACTGAGCTGCATGGATGAACATGTTAGAAAGATGGGTTAGTTTAAGAGTAAAGAGTTAGCAAGTTATATGCCTGGGCCCCAGGTCAATCAGCAGAAAATTAATATAAGCATCTGTGTGTCTTTGTGGGACTGTGAGTCTGCAAGTCAGAACCTCAAGGCTAGAATGGAAAGTCTGGGCCAGAAACCAATTACAACATAGAATCATCCTTTTTGTGGGGGCTGTCCCCAGCCCCCTTCTTTGGATACAGCATCTTACTAAATAGCTCTTGGCTGGCCTGGGACTCTGTGTAGAGCAGGATAGCCTTGAATATACAGAGATCCACTTGCCTCCTGAGTACTGGGATTAAGTGTGTGCCACCATGTCTGGATTTTTAAAATAAAAAAAAATGTGATTTGTGTGTGTACAATGTGCTTGTGTGGGTGAGTGTGTCACAGTGTTGTGTGGAGACCACTGAGGAAATATTTTCTCCTTCTGATTTTCTGTGGGTTCCAGGAATGAAGTTCCAGTCACTAGACCTACAGGGCAAAGCATCCTAACCTTCTGAACCATTTTTTAATAATTAGGAAAGTTATAATTTTAAGATTTGTGTGTGTGTGTGTGTGTGTGTGTGTGTGTGTGGTTTTTCAGATAGGGTTTCTCTGTGTAACAGCGTTGGGTATCGGATTTGTATACCTGGCTGATCTCGAACTCACAGAGAATCACTTGCCTCTTCCTCCTAGGTGTTGGGGTCAGCCCAATTTCAAGATTTTTAGTTATTTGTATGTTTATGTGGCTGTGAGTGCGGGTGCCCAAGGAGACCAGAAGAGAGCAGCTGTGAGCTACTTTACCTCAGTTCTGGGAATTGAACTCTGGTCCTCTGTGAAAAAAACAGTTCATGCTCTTTCATAGGTCCTTTTCTGTTTTTTTGTTTTGTTTTGTTTTGTTTTGTTTTTGTTTGTTTTCTCTTTTGAGTCAAGGTTTCTCTGTGTAGTCCTAGCCATCCTGAAACTCACTTTGTAAATTAGGATGGCTTGGAACTCACAGAGATTTGCCTGCCTCAGCCTGGGTGAAGTACTGGGATTAAAGGCATGCATTGCCTTGTCTGGCTGCCTTTTTTTTTTTTTTTTTTTTTTTTTTTTTTTTTTTTTTTTTTTTTTTTTTTTTTTTTTTTTTTTTTTTTTTTTTTTTTTTTTTTTTTTTTTTTTTTTTTTAAGTTCAATTGTGTCTGTGAGCTTTGTCAAGGAGGGACAGACTTGCAAGATCTCTGGAGTGGGAATTATAGGCCTTGCATGCCAACAGAAGTGTTACCGGGAACCGAACTCGGGTCCTCTATAATAGCAGTAAGTGCTCTTTCTTAACATTGAGGCTTCTCTCCAGCCATCTTCTTCTCTTTCTTTCTACAAACTACTTTTGGAATTGCACACCTCCCCCAACTCCACCGCCCTCACATTCTCCACCTAGATACATGTTCTGTGACGTTGGCCTCACGTCACAGCTCCGCCTTGTGAACTTCAAGGATTAGAGTAGGTGTTCTTAAGCTCACGGTGCTGCAGGCCACCTCCTCTAGCGCAAGCGCAAAGTACAGAGGAAGGCTCTGAGAAGAGATGGGTGATTGGAAGGGCTACATCAGTGCAGTACTGCGGGACCAGCGCATCGACGACGTCGCCATCGTGGGTCACTCGGACAATCGCTGTGTGTGGGCATCACGGCCCGGGGGTCTGCTGGCGGCCATCTCCCCACAGGAGGTGGGTGTGCTCACCGGACCAGACCGGCACACCTTTCTGCAGACCGGCCTGAGCGTGGCAGGCCGCCGCTGCTGCGTTATCCGTGACTACCTGCTGGCCGAGGGTGACGGCGTACTGGATGCACGCACTAAGGGGCTGGATGGGCGTGCAATTTGCGTAGGCCACACGCCGCGGGCACTCCTGGTGCTCATGGGCAGACGAGGTGTGCATGGAGGCATCCTTAACAAGACAGTGCACGACCTGATTGGTGGGCTGCGGGAGCAGTGCTCCTAGCGGGACAGCCAGGCCACCATGGTAGTAGCCGGACCAGAATAAACTGTGAACGGAGCGATGTGGGCTTATCCCCCTTGTACATGTGCGAGGAGATGCAAACAAGGAAACTAGTTTGTGGGGGAGATTCTTACAGAACAAAACAATCCTGGTGAACTTCCAGACGTCCTGTGCCCTGCCCCCTCCTCTTGTGGTAGATACTTTGTGGAGGTCATGGCCTGAGTGCTCTGGTACTTCTCCATGGACCTAGCCAGGCCACGGCTGAGAAAGAATACTGAGGTAGCAGGCTCTCAAGTTTTATCTCAGGCTTTAGCATTTTTTCCCCCCACGGAATTTTCCACATATGTAGGCATAAAAATGAACGGAGTCATTCCTACCCACGTCCCACCCCAGCACAGACCACCCAAGGTCTGTGGGGTTTGAGAAGTGAGTGGCTCTTCGTATGCTGGGAATTGACTCCAGGATTCCTGTGGACCCTCAGATCTTCAGAAGCTCAGGTCTCTCGTATGAAATGACACTGTTTGCAAAGAATCTACCTACACCCCTGGTGTGTGATCTCCAGGTGACTTATATACCTAATATAATGTAAAAGCCATGTAAATAGTTACTGTGCTGTATGGGCAAGGAATATTGATTTAAAAAAAAAAAAGAGCCTGTATATGATCAGTACAGATGGTAGTTAAACTGTCAACAGTTGGCAGAATTGTCAGAGGTAAATCCATGTATTCAGAAGGCTAGCTGGATTTCTGCCCCTTACTTGGTGCATGTATTGTGAGTAGATGACAGGATATACCTGACTGCTCCCAGAAAAGTTCTAGGGCTCCCCAAGTATCTGCATCCCCATCACACACAGAGACTTCCAGGGTGGGTCCACTGAAGGGACATGTGTATTATTAGCATCAAAATTGGGTCTGATCCCTCAGTCTTCCTTTCTCTTTGAGACCCAAAGCCCCTATAGAAATAGAAATCCTTACACTACGGGGAAGAGCTGTGTCCCTACCCCCAACACTCTGCAAGCCTTAGGCCCAGGGCACTGTGTGGCAACTAGGTAGCAGCCAAGTTCAGGTCTGTTTAGAGATGCCTGGCGTATTCCCCAAAGACAGGACAGAGGTGGGAAGATCTGTTCTCTGCCCTCTGTGATCAGGGCAAGGCCTCTCTAGCACACCATCCTGCCCTGTTTTCCTGTGGCCCCGACAAGCCTCCGCCAGCCATTCATTCTGGAGTATAATCTTAGGGAGAATGAATGTGGAATTGAGGTGGGTGGGTTTACAGGACAAGGGATACCAGGGCGTGGAGGTGCAGATGTTACCTCTGGGTGACTCCATGTAGGGAGGAACTGTGGGAACTTTAATTATGGATTAGGCTCATGAGGGCAGGGCCAGCCCGTCTCTGACTGAGCAGGACTGAAGGCTGTTAGTTGGAGGGTAGCTAGTGTTGCTGATCCCAGTCTTGATCTCCTCTTTGCTCATAGATGCAAAGCAAAATATTCCCAAAAATGAGAGTTTAATTTCTTTCTGGTTTTTATCAAGTAGGATTGGGAAAGGGGATCATCGTGGTGGTGCTGAAGCCCTTGGTGAGGATGAGGGAGATGGCGTGTGGAAGGTGGCGACAGAGGGGGTAGAGTTCAGTCACTCCGCATCTGAGCACAAACAAGCAACGGCATAGCCACTGATCCAGAGCCCCCTTTATGCCATAGTAACCTTGTGTATGCAAGGACACAAGCTTGGGTCTAATATCTACAAACACACACATGACCAGATAGCCTGCCTTATATTCAACATCCTGAGTGTGTGCAGGTTCGTCTGTGTACATGCATGGGTTGACACACAATGTACACATGTGAACTCTCCCCGTACTGATGGTCACACAGACTCACCATAACAAGTATATGCACACTGCCTCTTGATTATAAAAGACCACTTCAGTATGGCCTTGTATATGGATGGGTACCTAAGCTTGACACAAACTCATGACCCTTAACTGATGTGCATTTACACACATGCACACACTCCTCCGCCTTTCTACTGTGGGCTCCATAAAGACACTGTTCTCTGTTCCAGGCAGTAGTCTGGGCTTGCAGCCTAGAGACGGGTGGCATTGTGGTGGGCAGGCAATGCGAGGCGAGGGGAGGGCGTAGCAGGGGGAAGCTCCTCCAGGAAGACTCTAGGAGGAAGTTGGGGTGAACGGGGCTCAGGCCTGGCATAGCACAAGGTGGCTCGGGTGATAAGGCCATCCAGGGGCTGCAAAGAGTGCATCCAGCGGGGCAGGAAGTCCCATGTCTGCAGCCACTTGGGTAGATGCCCAGGACTTCGATTCTGCAGGACATTAACAAGCACCACAAAGGCCAGCAGGGCCCCAAAGGGTGTGCCCACACCGACCATAGCCTGCCAGCCTGCCATGGAAATGCCAAACACTAGCGAGGGCAAAAGCAGGAAGCACACGAGGAGGTAGAGGACAGCAAACCAGCGGTACTTGGCCGTGCGTTTGCCCAGTGCCTTGGCCATGCGGATGGGCAGGCGTGTGCAGGGCAGTGGGTACCACAGCAAGATGCCCGAGATGTTGAAGAAGAAGTGGCAGAGGGCAATCTGCAGAAGAGAATGCAGAGGGGCTGAGGTGATGCTCAACTCCCATGTGAACCAGGCAGGGCTATTATAGGCACCACATGCTCAGGGGGGCAGGAGAAACCTCTTCAGGTTGACGTGACTCCAGATCACTCCAGACTGACTATTGAAATACTGTGTTGCTGGATTTCTTAGTAAATGACAATTGCCCTGAATGTCACCCATGCTGGCCTCTCAAGAGCTGCCTTTCTGACACAAGGTCTCCCCATGTAGATCAGGCCAACCATAAACCTTTGGCTATTATTTTTCTGCTGAGTGCTGAGGTTACAGGCATCCACTACCATGCTTGACTTTGGCAGCCATTAAAGATTGGTTTCTGGCTTGCCTATTCTGAGCTTTTAATTGGTCAGCATCTTGTCAGCTGTTTTGTTTTTAGACCAATCCCCACTTTGCTATCTGCTTCCATCCCCAATTCCATGCATCCTTGATCCCCCCAGACTGGGTCAGATCTCTCTGACAGCACGTTGTCACAGTAATGACCCTGACGTGTGACTGTTTACTGATATAGTACAGCAGCTGTTCACTATTAGACAGACACTTGATAGTGGAATTAAGTCTACTTTGCCCATGGCGGTTTCCAACGGGCCCAGTGAGTAACCTCGGCAGGAGACTGATGTTGGTTATATGTCATCACATCTTTCATTGGACTTCCACCCCAGCCCTCTACTACTATAGGCAGCCCATTCTCCCATGTACCTGAAAGGAGCTGGATAGCTTCTCCTTGGGGCTGGCCAGTGCTGCCAGGATGGCTGTTGTAGTAGTGCCAATGTTAGAGCCCAGTGTGAGAGGGTAGGCACGCTCAATACTGATCACACCCAGGCCTGGTGGGTGGAAGAGAATATGCCATTTCTTTGTGGCCTCTTCCTGAGCCGACACGCATAACCCACCCCACTGCTGCCCATTAATGGGCATGGGCACTCACCAATGAGTGGGGTGATGGCTGAGGTGAACACAGAGCTGCTCTGGACAACAAAGGTCATGCTGGCACCCACGACCATGGCAAAGTATCCTGTGACCCAGGTGAAGGGGGCTGGAAAGTCTGAAAGGAACCCAAATCCACAGTGAGCCATGGCAGTGAAGGGTCTTGGGAAAGCAGACACTCGATCTTCTGAGAGGTCCTCAGGTAGTAGTTACCCTGGGAGAATCTAGCTGGTCCCCTGCTTGCCCTTAACAGTTTTCATTTGCTTGACTTGCTCTTGTGATCAAAACTCTTTCTTACTTGGGCTGTTACACTCTGCTGTGCCTTTGCCCTAGCTATACTCGGGGGTACCCATGGACACCAGCATCTAAATGTGCTTCTATAGCATGGTGAAGCATTTGCCTATGGCCAGTACTCCTGCTGCAGCTTTAAGTGAGGTCCAGACATCTTATCATACCTAATACAAGTAAGGGCTGTGACTGCCAAGGCCACTGAGGACAAAAAGGCCCAACTCATACAAACTGGGCTGTGACCCTTATGTGCCGTGGTGCCACAGTGTGCACATGTACACACACTCAAACAGAGTAAAGCAATTGTGTGTTTCTACATATATATGTACATTTACATATGTATCCATGCATATATGTGTGTGTGTGTGTGTGTGTGGTGGTGCACACCTTTAATTTTAGTATTCAAAAGACAGAGGCAGGTGGATTTCTATGAGTCTGAGGCTAGCCTGGTGTACATAGTGAGTTCTATACCAGCCAGGGCTGCATTGTGAGACAAAAAACACAAAACAAGCAAACAAAAGCATTGTGAAATTTGTAAATATTTGTCATGCTGTATTAAAGAAAAAAATGTCAAAATTATGATTCAAGACAGATGCAATTATTTTTTCTGAAATGTTTTTTGATTCTTAACTGACTGAATCTGCAGATCAGTGTCCCACAGATGGAGAGTGTCCATTGTATTCGCCCCCATGGAGTCAACTCCTTGCTAGAAAGCCCTTCCTGACATGTTTTCCTACCCCTAGACTCATGTGCATCCCTTATCCCCACATTTGTTATGCAGAATTTCCTAGTGTCAGTGCAATAACTCAAAAGTAAAAAATGTAGTTTAAAATAAAATTAGATGCTGTCATCACCACCATCACCCCTTGCCCCAAATCCTGCAAATGCACCATCACCCTCAGTGATGCACAGGCTCTGAGCAGACACAAGAGGCCCCTAGATCCAGCTGTATTTCTGGCAGCACTACTTTTATCCTGCTGCCTCCGGAGATGCTGCTAGCCACCCCTCTCTGTCCCAAACCTGCTGTGATTGCCACCCTCTCCAGGCTTTGAACTTGCTGGTCCTCCTACCCAGAATGCCCTTTATCTAACATAGGTTTCTCTTCTCAGTGTTGGGGATGGACCCTGAGCCTCAAGTATGCTGGGCAAATGCTTAGCCCTGGGCAGCATTTCTACTCTTCATCTGCTCTTTGTTTTATGTGGAGGGTTTTGGGGGCAGGTAAAGTTTCACTCTATAGTTCAGGTTTTCCTCAGACTCTCATTAATCCTCCTGCCTCAGCCTTCAAAGAGCAAGGGTTACAGTTGTGAGCTGTTACATCTGGTTTCAACCACACTTATTTTGTTTCTCTACATGTGGAAGCCAGAAGTCAGTTTTGGGTGCCTTTATCTCTCTGTCTTATTTTTTAAGACAAAGTCTCACTGAACCTAGATCTTATCAAATGGCCTGACTGGCAGGGGATCCCCATCTCTGCCTCATATGGGGATCCCTGTCTCTCTCTCTCTGCTTCATAGCACTGGTGGTACAGGCACACACTCCATCCCTGGCTTTTTATGTGGGTTATGGAGATCCAACTCAGGTTCTCAGGCTTGGGGAACAAGCATAGACCCTATTGACCGTCTCTCCAGGCCTCCTCTGAGTTTCTTTTGGTAGAGCTTGGTGATGTATGTTTTTAATCCCAGCTCTCTGGAGGCAGAGACAAGTGAATTTCTGAGTTCAAGGCCAGCCTGCTCTACATACTGAGTTCCAGGCTAGCCAAGAGTATATAATAACCCCCCCTCAAAAAAGTTGTTGGGTGGTTGTGACACACACCTTTAGTCACAGTACTTGGCAGAGGCAGGCAGATCTCTGAATTCAAGAAAAAAAAATATTCTTTTTTTTCTGTTTGTTTAGACAAGATCTTTCTGTAGAGTCTATGCTAGCCCCAGAATCCTTCTGCCTGTACTTCTTGGGTGCTGGGGTGACAGGCATTTGCCACCACATATCACTCCTTCATCCAGATTTGACTCCTCAGGTCTCTGCTTGCTCACGTGCTTCTTCCTTAGAAAGACTTCTGACCACCCGTAGTAACAGCTTCTTCTGTCATGGTGACATTGTATGTCTCCTTGCCCTATTCCCTCCTTTCTCATCTACAGAGAGTAAAGTGGGGGGCTCCCTGAGAAGACATGAGGTTGGCTGAAATGATGGCCCCACCCAGGTAGCATTAGGAAGTGGTGGGCCTATAGGGACAATAGCTACTTAGCCCTACAGCATTGTCACCATTTGGGACACAGCCCAGCATGGCCCAGTTGCCTGACCTTATGAGGAAATCACAGGACTGCGATCCTGAGATCAGGATATGACCCTTTTTGCCTTACTCCTGTATCCTGTGACACATAGTAAGGGCTTAATGTCCACTCGTCAGTTAAACAGAGGATTTTAGCTAGGCATGGTCAAGCCAAGCTGTAATCCCAGCATTTGAGAAGTCAAAGTAAGAATATCAGAAATCCTTGGCCATCCTAGCTCACATAGCAAGGTCGAGAGCATCATGGGCTACATGAGGCCATGAGTTAAAAAAAAAAAAGTCCAGAGCAAACAAAACAGCGGCTTCTAAGGATGCCCATCTGCTAGAGCACATAACAGCCAGAAACAGTCTCAGCTTTTGAGCTGTCAGCATCTCAGGAACCTCCAAGGTGACCTGGTCCCACCACTTTTTGATTCACATAAGGGAAACTGAGGCTTAAAGACAATACGGGTGGATTTAACAATGCCTGAAAGACCTCATCTGCCCCCACCCCCCTGGGGTCTGCAGCTTTCCTCCAGCTCACCCGTATTGATGACCTTCTGGATGACATTGGCCACTTGGCCCTTGAGCAGAGAGTTAAGCATCTTGACAAGGAGAATAAGACAACTGCACAGGACCACCAGGGAGCCAGCCAGCAGAATGAGCCCCACGGCCAAGTCAGGCAGCCCCGTGTTCACGAAGATATGGTTGCCTAAAAGGGAGGAATCAGGATGCTAAGTGCTCACTGCCACCCCACCGGGCTTCAAGCCTGACTCCCACATCAAGGACTGACCTAAGCCTAAAAATCAGCTGACTCTCCTGGGGCAGTAGGCAGCTGGACCATGGCTCCCTATGCTCCTGCCACATGGGACACCTCCCACTTTGTAGGTACTTACATTTCTCCATGGTGGTATTTGCAAGGCTGATGTTGGCCTCTATCCTGGACACAGAAGTGGAAACCTAAATTCAAAGGAAGATAACTTAGAGGATATTGAAAGCACAGCCCAAGGTGAAGCTAAGACAGAGGTTTCGAAACAATTGGGAGAACTGGAAATGAGTGTCTGGCTCTGAGATCGGGAACGTTTTGCTTACCTGCTCTGAGCCCATCTCCTCTGGAGAACGAATGGTGTTGAAATCCTTACCACTCGGAATGTGGCCATGTATACTGTATATCCTACCCCATTACTCCTCTGGTCTGCCAACCCCGGGGACCAGTGGGGACCCCCAATCACCAGATTAGTAGTCTCATATCTTGGTTCCCCCACTTCTCAGCAGCATCCCTAACACTTTTCTGAAAGCCCCTCTGTCTCCATCTGTTCCGACCAGGCTTTTCTTGATATCTTCTTCCTCACCACCTGCCCCATGACTCCCCTAAAACTCACTTAGCCCAAGCTCCATTCCTGGCCCTTAGGGGGATCGAAGTGAAGGAAGGTGGGTGAGAACAGACGGTCTAGCCTCCGCCCACCATTTCCTCTTTCTGGACCTACTTGGAGTAAAGTGAGGGGAATCTTTCCGATAAAGCCCCCAGACAGAGGGATGAAAGCTTAGGCAGGTGACATAAACTGCAAGCCACGCTGCATGGCTCTGAGAGACAGCAGCTACCTAGCTCTAGGCCGCTGTCATCAGCCAGACATACCCCAGCTTGGCCTAGCGTCCCAGTACTATAAGAGAAAGCCCAATACTGGGGTTTCAGGAAAATTCTTCAATCTCTGTTCATGGTATTTTAGGTATTTTGTTTTTTTTTTTTTTTCAGTACTATGGATTGAGCTTAGATGCTCACAATATTAGGCAAAAATACCACCACTGAGCTGCATCTCAAGTTCTCATTTCATTTTTTATTTTGAGAGGGAGTCTCACTAAATTGTCAGGTAGAACTTGGACCGGTCATCTTCCTGCCTGAGCATCCCAAACACTTGGAGGCACAGGCCTATGTCTCTAGGGCTAAACAGACACATTTTCAAGTTCCAGGCCAGCAGAAGCACCTCAATCATCTGATAGGACAGAAAGCCAAATGGGCACTTGGGAAGCTGAGGCAGGGGGATTGCCATGAGCATAAGGCCCACTTGTACTAGAGTAAGATCTTGCCTCAAGAATAAAACAAACAAACAAACAAAAACAAAAAACAAACAAACAAACAGAACAAAACAAAACAAAAAAAACCCCAAGGACTGGAGAGATGGCTCAGAGGTTAAGAGCACTGATTGTTCTTCCAGAGGATCTGAGTTCAAGTCCCAACAACTACATGGTAACTCATAACCATCTGTGATGACATCTGGTACCCTCTTTTGGCCTGCAGGCATACAAGCAGACAAAACACTGTACCATAATGAATAAATAAATCTTTAAAAAAAAAAAAAGAAAGAGAGAAAGAAACAAAACTAAGGGGCTGGAGAGATGGCTCTGTGGTTAAGAGCACGTGCTGCTCTTCCAGAGGACCCGGGTTCAAATCTCAGCACCCACATGGCAGCTCACAACTGTCTGTAACTCCAAGACCTGACACACTCACACAAACATACATGCAGGCAAAATACCAAACCACATAAAATAATTTTTTTAAAAAAAAAAAGAAAAGAAACAAGAACTAGGCTAATAAAGTGACGGCGACTGTCGATCCGCTAAAGGAGAGAACAGACTTAGTCAAGGAGAGCCCGGTGCTTGCTGAGTTCAAATACTGCTTTTTATACCAGTTACCTAAAGCTAGACAAGCCAAGTCTCTGAGCCTGCTTACATTGGGATAACAGGGGGATGGACAGATTGCTCAATAGTTAAGAACACAAGGTGCTTTGCCAGAAGACCCAGGTTCAATTTCAGGAACTCACATGGCAGCTCATGGAGTTAGTAACTCCAGTTCCAGGGTATCCGGCACCCTCACACAGACATGCATGCACACAGAACATCAATGGACATAAAAATAAATAAAAATTTGGGAAAAAATAAATTGGTATAATAAAAATGTAAAGGTTAAAAGAGAAAATTTGCATCAACTCCTCACCTCAAGGTCTGACTTACCACAGCCTTCAGATAAAGGACAGATCATCTCTCTTCCTGTCTTCCTGGGCACCCCACATGGTATGTGACTAACTTCCTACATCATGACCAGTAACTCTGGCAGACATGCCTGTAAATACTGGCACTCTGGGGGAGAAACCTGCTGGACCTTCCAGGAGTCCCCAGCCAGAAGCTCTAGGAAGCAGATGATCTCCTGAGATATAAGAGCGCCTCACTGGCCTTTTCTGAGCAGCATCCTGGGGCCTCCTAGCAAGGGTATTTGTGGTTCATCAAGAAGCTGGCATAGGTCCCACCTTAGGGGTGACGGATAAGGGGCAGGACAAGGCCGAGATGTCTGCAGCGTTATTTGTATTTCTGGTGCTGGAGAGTGAACCGTGAAGCAGATCTCATATATGCTGATCTCATGCTCCTGTTACTTGACCTACTCTCCTAGGGGTCTGGAGCCTTGGCTTTTCTTCCTGGCCTTAACTGAGCCCAGAAAGGGAGCCAGTGGCCCTGAGGAGCAAGAGGAGACTGTGGAGACAGGAGTGACACAGAGAGCCACCATAACGCAGGCCAGGAAGGAACTGAGGAGAGAGAAAACCTTCGGAGATCTTACAGGCAAAGGAGAAGATGGGAACTCTGACGTAGTCAGTAGAGCTCAGAGGCTCAGATCCGATCATGTTCCGGTGTCTGTCCCCCTGGGGCTGGAGGAATAGAGAGGGAGTGTGTGTTGGGGTGGGTGGGGGGAATGTTAGCAGGAAAAACAGAACAAAGAAGGTTCCAGAGTCCTGCGCTCACACGGTAGCAGAGCCATCCCCAACTGTGTGACGTGGAGCAGCCATACACTTAAGCTCTCTGGGCTCCAGCTGTCCTCATAACAAACTTTCTATGCCGTCTTCTTCCCCCACAGGCTAGCTGGAAGCATCTTGGAAGAGGAGGTTAATGTTTACGAGCCTACAGGGACACCCTAGATTGAGACACTTCTGGGAACTGAAGGACATAATTAAGTTCACAAAGGACTTCGGTGCTTCAAGAGTCCTTCCTCAGGAGAGAGCCACAGAGGATGTGGGCTTGCACAATAGCTTCCCCTGGGCGGGGTACGGTAGCTGTGGGGCCTTTGTTCAGCTGGAAACGGGAGCGCTTTGGGCCAGCATCGCCATCTGGTGGCTGAAAGAAGAACTTCTCAGAGCATCTACCAGTCCACTAGCCCGGAAGGGGTCCCAGGCCGTTGGATGGCACCTTGGGCAGAAACAGACTTAGATACGGATAAAGGTATTTAAGACCAGCATTCGGGAAACGCGGATGAATGAGGAGTAGGATCTCATCAAGATGGAGGCCTTCCTCTATTATAGGAGCCAGTAATCCAGGAAGCCTGTGTGCCTCTGGGAGCAGGCTGTTTCCTCTCTGCTGAACAGGGATGTAATAACAGCTGTCCCCGGCTTTCAGTCCTCCCAAAACGCTGTTTAAATCAGGCAGGTACAGTTGTCAGTTCACAGATGTGACTCACAGGAAGAGAATTTCAAGGACAATGTCAGGTCACCCATCATCCAGGAGTTTCAAACAGCAGAATAGTCTGGATTTCCCTTTCCCCATCAGGAACACTCCCATTATGTCCTGGGTGGCATGGATTCCCTGGAGACTGGTCTGACCAATGTTCAGTCCCCAGCATGGTGAAGGCTGGAGGCCATGAGTGTTGAAAAAAAATCAGAGAGACTTTGAGGCCAAGGTAGGAGAGGTTAGTAAAGGAACAGTGGCCGAAGCATGTGCCAGGAGCCCATGACATGGCTGTGTGAGTCATATTCCTGCAGCGAACAGATCCAGGGGCAGAGGGCAGGGGCCTCAGGTCCAACTTTACATTTCAAGCCAAGAAATACAACCTGATGTCACAGAAAGATTTACTGCTAGTGTGGGGACCTGAAACAGTGCTCTGGCAAGTGATGTTGGAACAGCTAACAGGAAGGCAGGCCCAGCGAGGCAGTACCTTCCCATCACTGACCTTCAGTGTCCAGTCCACCTGGATGGCCTTGCCCCAGGAGTAAAGTAGGTGAGGAGGTTCAGGGAATAGGTAGAGACATCAGGCCGGAAATCCCTCTGTGGCTTTTTTTTTTTTTTTCCAGATCAGTACGTGATTTGTGCTCCTCTACCCAGAGCGTGCTTTCTGAGGCTGTGGTGACTCACAGAGCTTTCCTGAGAATGCCAGAGAGCTCATGAGAAGGTGGCTGACGTGTTAGGCAGGTTGCAAAGCCAGCATCAAAGCCATTCACGTGGGCTTCTTGTTGTCAATGTGCCTTGAACTCTGAGAAGAGCAGAGCTGGTGCTGTGTGCCACTTGGGATGCAAAGGAACATCACAGGGCGAGTTGATGGAGTGTCTTCTCTGCTGGTTTAGAGGTCCAGGAACATTCACCAGCAAAAAGATGGGCTTGTGCTTCTGCTGTGTACTTTGGATTTCCCTGTAGCTTTTCTAAATAGAGTTATTTCTTGTATGTAATAATTAAGGAGAAGCAAATTTGGAAGATTACGGTTTGGATGAAGCATTTCCCCTTTTATGGCTGAGTAGGAAAGTATGCTAATTGCCCGCTCCTTTGTTCCTAATTGCCTTGCTATTACGCCTTGTACCATAGGCATAATGGCTGATCTATGAATGTTCAACCAATCTGATCAGTTCTTCATTCTGGGCAGTAGAAGGAACAGAAACAATGAGAGTCCCCTGCCAGCATGAGAGACTGCTGAGTCTTTCAGGGGGCTGCCCAGTGTGACAGCTGCTCAGGGTGACAGTCACTCAGTGTGACAGCCACACAGTCTTGCACCTCAGCCTGAATTCTAGGGTCCAAGTCTCTCAATATCCTCATTCCCTGTTCCTCTACACAGCTCATACCTCAAGCCCCCAGCAAAGCAGAGCTGAATGACTGACTACCTCGTGTCCCTATGGCTTGGTCGTCTCAGGCAAGATTTTAGCCTGTGCATTTGTGAAATCTATTGGCCTAGAAAGGATGTATATATACTATGCAGTAGATTTTTTTTCTAAACTGTATCTAATTTACATTTTAATAGGTTCCCAGTTAGTATTGATGCTGTTGATCTGGGGAACAACAGGTCTTTGAAAACCACTGGGCCAAGCTGGGGCTAGTGGTGGCTCATGCCTTTAATCCCGGCACTCAGGAGGCAGAGACAGGCAGATCTCTGTGAGTTCAAGGCCAGCCTGGTCTACAGAGTGAGTTCCAGGACAGCCAGGGCCACATAGTGAAACCCTGTCTAGAAAAAACAAAACAACAACAAAAAGAAAGGAAGGAAGAAAAGAAGAGTACTGCCAGATCAATTCCATGCCAGCGCTAATCCACAGATGATCTCCTCCTAAAATTGTGTGCACACTTAGGCAGGATTATCAGTGTTTGCTATGGGTATGCTGACACAGGAAAATTCCATGTTATGTGCTCTTCCCAAATTAAATGACTTCTATGAAACAACAAACAATTGCCTAAAGAGAGTGTCCTCTTACCTAAGCTGGGCTCTGGAACTCACCTCTGGGGGGTCTGAATGGCACCAAATCCGGATGAGACTGTGATTCCTCAGGGACTCATCCCCTATGGCAATGCTGGTGATGACAGACTTGTCCAGCTGTGAGCACGATGACACAGAGAAGTCAAGGTGGGACCACTCACTATCCTGTCTTTTCACCCCGTGGCGGGTCCTGTCCTCACCTGGATGATGAGCTTTGTGAAGGGTTCTGTGATGACCTTAAGAAGGTCAGGAGCATCTCGGCCACCACGGATGTTGAAAGAGGCAACCACGAGCCCAGTGACATGGTGCAGGTAGCCCGTGGCAGCCTCCAGGGGTAGCAGGACCAGAACAGACAGCCAGTTAAAGCAGTCATGCACTGTGGCCCCTGCAAAAGCCCTGAGCAGGGACACCACATTGCAGGACAGCTGCACTCAAGGTGTGCCCACGCTGAGTCCTGGCACCCAGTTCTGCCTTCTCCCCAACAAACATGAGCCCCCACCCTCCTTCCCCAGCTCACCGCCGGAAGTCGGTCCTGTCCCCTGACTGCATTAGAGCCACAATGGTGTTGGTGACTGAGGTTCCAATGTTGGAGCCCATAATGATGGGAATGGCAGAGCTCACTTCCAATACTGGTGGAACAGAGACCTCTCAAATAACGGAGTTGTGGTCATAAGCCTCTGCCCTACAATAACTCCTACCAGCCCCATGACCTGTGCCCTGGCCCCAGACAGCCTTTCCAAGTGAGTTAGACTCAGCCCCATGGGTCCATGTGTGCCTGAGCTGTGTATCATCCACATTTGACAAGATGCACACACATCATACAGGGTGTACCAGGCACTACTCAGGATGAACCATGTGAATGTGAGTGCATTATGAGAACTCACACCTTGTGCATCCACATTTTGTGCTTGTGTGGGTGGGTGTACTTCACACAGGGGTGCTGGTTGGCTTTATGTATCAGCTTGGCTTGCCTATAGCACCCAACTGGCTTTGAGTAAAAGAGACTACTCCTCTCTCTCTCTCTTTCTCTCTCTCTCTCTCTCTCTCCTCTCTCTCTCTCTCTCTTTCTCTGTGTGTGTGTGTGTGTGTGGGGCAAGTGTGTGTACAAAAAGGTGAAGGTCAGAAGCACTCAGACATCCTGCTCTGCTACCCTCCACTGTATTACCACACGAGGAGCGTCTCTCTCTGAACCTGGAGCTAGGGGGCAGCTAGGAGTCCCAGCAATCCCACCCCTGCCCCCAGCACTGGGGTGTGTGCAGCCTGGGTGAGCCTCTTATGTGAGCTCTGGAAATTCAAACCCAGGCCTTCACACCTGTAGCAAGCACTCTTACTCACTGAGACTCCCCAGCCCCAGGTAAAGGAGATTACCTGCTCTTGATGGTCTGGGAAGGCCTCATCCAATGGGATAGAAGAGCCTCAAGTGTAAACCAGAAGCTTTCTAGGGAAGAAAGCTCGCCTGTGGTCTACAGGGTGGGTTTCTGTCCTACACATCCAAGCCTGCCTTTCCAGATTACTCACTCAGTAATGTCAGACTTGAGCACCCAGCGACACAATCCTGAAAGTCATTTTTTTGGTAGTAAATCACATGGTGTGTGATTATTTACTTATTTATTTATTTTTTCTGAGTCAGAGTTTCTCTGTGTAGCCCTGGCTGTCCTGAAACTTGCTCTGTAGACCAGGCTGGTCTTAGACTGTCAAAGATCCCCCTGCCTCTGCCTCTTGTGATCATTTTTACAGACTGGTTTTCTCTAGCTTTCCTAAGTGACTATGTGGTTGAATGAAGGTGGGTCTTCCAGGATCTATGCTCCCTCCCTTTCCACTTGGCTTAACTCTTAGCCTGTTTTTGAGAACAATATAGGAGATGCTGGAGCACCCCCCCACACACACACACAATATAGGAGATGCTGGAGCACCGTCCCCACACACAATCGCCTATTCACATTCATGACCTCATGCTCCAGCTCCTGCCTCTGGGCTCCACCCCTGGCCTTATTGAACCAACTCACAGCCAGAGGAGACCATGCTGACGATGATGGATGTCGAGGTGCTGGAGCTCTGCACTAGTACTGTCACCAGAATCCCCACCACCAGCCCTGCCACTGGATTGGACAGGATGGCATTGTCCTTGAAGATATCACCAGCCACCTTCCCTGCAGAACACAAGCCAGCATCATCTGAGGTCCTTCTGAGCCCCTCCCCTGACCTCTGCCTGGTCCCTACCTCCAGCTAGCTGGAAGGCGGAGCTGAGCACATCCAGGGAGCAGACAAAGAGATACAGGAAGCCCAGCATCAGTGGTACCTTGAGGAGCTTTGTGCCAACCTGCTGCAGTTTCTGGGACAGCCTGGGCTCTGGAGGTGGGGCAGGCATGAGTACAGTGCGCAGGGTATAAGGGCAGTGACTACCCATGCCCCCGCTGCCCCCCAACCTGACCCACCTGGCTTTTGCTCCTCCTCCTGGGCCAGCTTGGCAGGTAGTGGGTCATGACATTCCAGGACTTCCCCGTAGGGACAGCTGTGCTCTGTGAGGGTCACTGGGCTCAGACTGGAGAATGCATAGGTGGATGTCCCTGGAATCCTGTGCAGGACTGAGGAGGGAGGCTGATTAGAAGTCCCCAAAGGTCCCAGGAGCCCAGGAGAGAGACAGGCAGAGGGACAGCAACCTTACCAGGAAGTGGGCAACTGTGGGCAAGCAGGACTCAGGGTATGGGAACAGTTCTTACCTTGTGGGCTGGGCACATAAGCGAAGGCTGCCCCATGTACCATTTGTCTCCCACGGACTGGAAGTGGGGAGACAGCTGGTCCCCCAACTCTTTCTCCATAGGACATCATGCTGGGCACCCACGGTGAGTCCTGTGTGTCAAGAGATAGAAACAAAACTAACAATTGCAATGTCTGATACACCCATACCCATATGGCATCCAGCCACATGTGAGTCTATCCATTCTGGGACACACCTAGACATGAACATCAAGGTGCTTGTCACAGATCCGAGCTGTTTTGTTTTTGTGGGGCTGAGAACAGAACCCAGAGCCCCAGTGTAGTAGGCAAGCACTCCAACGTGGAGCCACATCCCCAAGCCCAACAAGCATTTCTTGAATGTGCAGTATTCCCTACGTCTGAGTTAGATGTTGGGGTACAGTGGTAACTGAAAACATGCACTGCCCTTGGGATGTTCAAAGTCTGCAAGGAGACAGCTGCAGATGATGTAATCTCTCAGTGAATAGAAATGGCCACCAGGTGTTATGACAAATACAGGTACCACTATGACGGAAGTGTCCCACGGCAGGGCAGCGGCTTTTGAGAGAAGGAAGAGCAGCAGTTATTCTAGCTCAGGGCAGGAGTGGGGTGAGGTAAAGCAGGCCGGGCTGGGATTGGGATGCCATAAGGAGCAGGGAGGGGGATCACAGACCATATAGAGCTGGGGTAATGGGCTAGTCTGTGGTCCAGTTGGGGGAGGGGCTCACCTTGAGGTCCTAAGTCTCAGCTCCTGCTCAGCTGCTTGGCGAAGTCTGAAGAGGCACTGAGACCCTCCTCTTTATACCCTCGGGTCAAGGGCAAAGTTCCTGGATCTTTAGCTGCCCTCCCTCTGTTCTCCCACTAAATTAACTTTACCCCCAAGACTCCTTCAGTTAATTTCTAATCTTCAGCTCTGGCAGGGGAGTCTGTGGTCAGGCTGCCCTCTCTCATTATACCAGCACGAACCACAACCCAGCCAGAGCACAGACACATCCCTATGCCGAACAGAGATCCTGTCGTCCCTCTGCCAGCTTGTTCTTAGGGTCTTCAAAATGATTCTTCTGTAGCTCCTGCCCCTTCCTTTCATTTATGGGCTGACAAGACTCCCCAGATTGTGATTGGAATATTTGGTGACCTTGTCATACATCTGGATGTCTGTGCAGCTCTGTGTGTCTTGAGTGGTATGGTTCAAAAGAGGGTGAGCCCCAGGACAGAAACCCTGTGAGGCCGCATATTTGAACTATGGAGCATCTACAGGGCTTGATTATGGATATAGGATGTAAAATTGAGAGACTATGGAGCCACTGGCCAGACCAAAAAGAGACTGCTCTGTGGTTTAGAATACTCCTTAAAGTGCTGGTATGAGATGCATCAAAAGACATCTGGAGCAGAGAGACCAGCTAAGATGCTGCAGAGTTCCAGGGGAAGATGATGAGGACAGGATATGTCCAGCTGTGATCAGGAAGTCCACAAGGCATTACAAGCAGCCTGTGAAACTTGGGAAGTTTGCCTTCCCTTGGCTGGAGCCACAGCCCCAACCAGCATTTCTTTCTTTCTTTTGCTGGTTTTTATATTTTTGAGGCAGGATTTCTCAGTGAAACAGTTCTGGATATCTTGGAACTCGCTTTTTAGTCCAGGCTGGCCACAAAGATGGCTCTGCCTCCTGAGTACGGGCATTAAAGACATGTGCTGCCACTGCCCAGATCCACCATTTCTTGAACATGTAGTATTTTGTAAGTTCTGAGTTAGATGCTGCTGTACAGTGGAAATTAAAAATAAGCATTGCCACTGCCCTAGGGAAGTTCAATATCAGCAGAGAGACAGCCACAAATGACATAATCTCTCAGGGAATGGAAATGACAACCAGGTATTATGTCAAAATCAGGTACTGCTAAGGCAGGGCTCCTCAGCCTTCCTAATGCTGCAATCCTTTAATATAGTTCCTCATGTTATAGTGGCCCTTCAGTTATAAAATTATTTTTTTCTACTTTATAACTATACTTTCCCTACTGTTATGAACTGTAATGTGAATATATGATAGGAGACCCCTGTAAAAGGGTCCTTTACCTCCGAAGTGGTCATGATACACAGGCTGAGAAACTCTGCAATAGATGGTGCCTTCTTTGGCTGGTGGTACTGGTTTCTATAAGAAAGCAGACTGAGCAGGCCATGAGGAACAAGCCAATAAGCAGCTCCCCTCCATGGCCTCTGCATCAGCTCCTGCCTCCAGGTTCCTGCTCTGCTTGAGTTCCTGTCCTGACTTCTTCCGTGATGGACTACAGTGGAAGTGTAAGCTCCTTAAACAGTTTTTTCTACAAGTTGCTTTGGTCATGGTGTTTCATTACAGCAGTAGTAACCCTAACATGGTAACTTGGTCCAGGATAATGGGGTACTGCTGTGACAGACCTCACCATGTTTGGGAGAGGATTGTGGAAGGAGTTTTTATGCAAGAAAAGTCCTTGAGTGTTCAGTTCTTGATGGGCAGTTCTGTAGGAGCTTGGAAGATAAGAATGTTGAAGGCAGTTGGGCAGTGGTGGCACATGCCTTTTATCTCAGCACTTGGAAGGCAGAGGCAGGCAGATCTCTGTGACTTTGAGGCCAGCCTGGTCTACATAGTGAGATCCAGGACAGCTAGGGCTATACAAAACAGAAACCCTTTCACCCTTTCAAGGAAGAAGGAAGAAGAGAAGAAAGTTGATGGCAATGCAGAAGACTGGGGTCTGGATTATGGTATTTCAGAAGGAAATTTAAAGACTGCCAGGGCCATTTGTTGTTTTAAGTTAAGATTCTGTGGTTCTGGTTAGCTGGGGCTGGAGAATCAGGACCAGTAAAGTGAAACCTTTGCTTTTCTGGGACACTTGATGCTGGTCAACTGGAGCTAAGAAATTTGCAGTAATTAAGATGGGACCAACATCACTGGGGGTGAAATCTCCTGGGAAATATCTCTGAGAACACACAAATGAGATGCTGTGTTCCAGAGACAGCCAAGATGGTGCCTCACGCTGGCAGCCAAGCTTAGTAGTGTAATAAGAGGTTTTTGGCCCGGCGAAGTCCTAAGGTCCAGACCTGCCCACCACTGCTTAGGGCCCCAAAATTGACTCAGATGCTTATATGCTTCTATTAGTTTCATGCTGCTCAATCTATGGCTCAGGCTTATTGCTAGCTAGCTCTTGCATCTTAATTCAACTCATTTCCATTCATCTGTCCTGCCATGTGGCCCGTGGCTTACCTGTTATTCCTTTACATCTTGCTTCTGGGGCAGCTGGATCTCATCTCTCTTAACTCCACCCTCCTTCCCCTATCTATGCTCCAATTTCCCCGCCTACTTCTAAGATGCCTGCCATAGGCCAAGACAGTCCTTTATTAATGAATGATATTCACAGTATACAGAAAGACATCCCACATTGTAACAGTCCCCCAGGCAGTACTGGTTTAGAAGGCATGAGAGTGTCATGGAAAGCAGCTGAGGCTTGGCACTGTGAGAGGCCATTGATGAAGGTGCTGCCTCCGTGACAGCTGAAGGCCCAGGACTAAAGAGGTCTAGCTGAGAAGTTGAAGCTTGTCCAGGAGAGGCTGTTGGTGAAAGTGCAGTCCAGTTGTAGCAGAAGACTCCAGCATTTTGGAGATGCCAGTACTATGGCGTGACCACCAAGAACAGCAGCAGCAGGGAGTGGAGCCAGCCGGAGCCTAGAAGACAAGCTGTGTGTGCTGCAGAGGGTGGAGCTGGAGAAAGTGACCAATCTCCTGGAAGGAACCCAGAAGATCTTGAGTAGACTCCAGACATTGGACATCATGTGTTTATGGTCAGAGTTTGGTTTTGTTTTGATTTGGTTGTGACCGTGCCCTGGCTTCACCCCCTTGAAGTAAGAATGCATTTTGTTTTTGATAGAACCCCATAGTTGAGAGGCTAATTTTTAAAAGAGATTTTAGGCCTATAAAAAGACTTTGAGGGCTGGAGAGATGTCTCAGCGGTTAAGAGTGCTGACTGTTCTTCTGGAGGACCTGGGTTCGATTCCCAGCATCCGCATGGCAGTTAACAACTGTCTGTAATTCCAAGATCTGACACCCTTACACAGTTATACATGCAGGAAAAACACCAATTCACATAAAATAAAAATAAATATTTTTAAAAAGACTTTGAATTTAAAAAAAAAAAAAAACTGAGGGGGCTGGAGAGATGGCTCAGCGGTTAAGAGCACCGTCTGCTCTTCCAGAGGACCCGGGTTCGATTCCCAGCACCCACATGGCAGCTAACAACTGTCTGTAGTTCCAGTTCCAGGCAAACACCAAGGCAAATAAATAAAAATTTAGAAAAAAAAAAAAAAACTGAGCTTTAAAGTGTCTGAATTGTGAGGATGGTGGGACCTTTTAAGTATTTTAAAATTTTTATATATTTTTATTTTCTGTGCATTGGTGTTTTGCCATGGGTGCCTGGTCCTCTGGAACTAGAATTACAGATCTGCCATGTGGTTGCTGGGAATTGAATCCTGTTCCTCTGGAAGAGCAGTCAGTGCTCTAACCACTGAACCATCTCTCCAGCGGTAAGGACCTTTTAAGTTTGTAAAATGTCTTACATTATGATATTGATATAAATGTGTCATTTTGGGGAAGAAAGGAACGGTTGTGGCTTAACAAAGATTTGTTTGCATGTCGAGTTGACAAGGGGTCACCCGTGTGGAGTAGTTTTATATCAACTTGACACAAGCTGGAGAGGACGGACCCTCAATTAAGAAAAAGTCTCCGTAAGATCAGGCTGGAGGGGCTGGAGAGATGGCTCAGCGGTTAAGAGCACCGTCTGCTCTTCCAGAGGACCCGGGTTCAATTCCCAGCACCCACATGGCAGCTCACAACTGTCTGTAGTTCCAGCTCCCAGTTCCAGGCAAACACCAAGGCAAATAAATAAAGTTTATTTTTTTATTTTAATTTTTTAAAAGAAGATCTGGCTGTGAGCAAGTCTGTAGGGTACTTTCCTAATTAGTGATAAATGGGGGAGGCCCAGTCCATGGTAGGTAATGCCATCCTTGGGCTGGTGGTCCTGGGTTTTATAAGACAGCAGACTGAGAAAGCCATGTGAGCAAGCCAGTAAGCAGTGTTCCTGCAGGGCCTCTGCATCAGCGCCTGCTCCAGGTCCCTGTCCTGACCCCCTTCAGTGATGGACTAGACTGTGGGAGTGTGAGCCAGATCAACCCTAACCTCCATGGTGATTCATCACAGCAATAGAAACCCTAAGACACAAGACTGCAGTCTACAACCGCTACACAGGTAACAATAATTCTACCTCTTAAAAGAGTTAGACTATTATTGTCTAAAAAGGCTACATCTTGCTCTTTTTATATCTAGTCTCAGATCTTAAGTCTTGTGTCTTTAATACAGTTTTTAAAGTTTGTTTGCTTTTCTATTTTTGTTTTTATTTTGGTTTTGGTTTTTCTAAGACAGAGTTTCTCTGTGTAGCCCTGGCTGTCCTGGAGCTCACTCTGTAGACCAGGCTGGCCTCAAACTCAGAGATTCACCTGTCTCTGCCTTCTGAGTGCTGGGATTAAAGGCATAGTTTGTTTTATTGAGATGAGATCCTACTTTATAGCACAGGATAGCCCCAAGCTTCAGAGTTAGAAGCTTTCTTTCTTAGGTCTCACACAGTTGGGGCAGCAGGTGTATGCCAGTACATTGAGGCCATATTCTGTATCAGTCACATCTTATCTGCCATGAACCCTGAGTGACCCAGTGAGGCTTTGGTGCTTAGAACTGCTTCAGCTTAGGAGTGACTCGGGGAAGATTGGGGCATCACTGAGTCAGATACAATCAAATTGTGGCTCAGAATCCCTTCATCTTTGGGCTCGCCCCATTAGAGATGTACTTGGAGGTTGTCTGGACTGAGCATGGATCTGAACACCCCCTGAGAGCAGAGAAAGACCTTGATTCACTTGACCTATTTCTCTCCAGCCTGATCAGACTCCAGGCAGAAGTTGCCGCATCCAGAGTAAGTACTCCAGATGAGCTTGGGTCCTTTCCTTTTCAGTAATAGGTTTTTATTTGTTTGTTTGAAGTGGTTTTATTTGTTTTACAACAGAATCACTCTGTGTAGCCCTGGCTGTCACGGAACTTTCTTTATAGACCAGCCTAGCCTCAAACTCAGAGATCCTCCTGCCTCTGCCTCTGAGTGCTGGAGTTAAAGGTGTATGCCACAACCATTGGTCAATAATGTTGTTTCTCAAAAAACTAGGCACAGTGGCACATGCCTTTAGTGTCAGAACTTGGGAGACGGAGGAATCTCTGTGAGTTCAAAGAGAGGTCTTGTCTCCAAAAAAGTTGTTTTTTAATATTTAAAATCTACCTACCTGCTGAGTGGTGGGGGTGCACACCTTTAATTCCAGCACTCAGGAGGCAGAGGCAGGTGGATCTCTGAGTTTGAAGCCAGCCTGGTCTACAGAGTGAGTTCCAGGACAGCCAGGGAAACATAGACAGACCTTATCTCAAAACAATAAATAAATAAATAACAATTAATTAATTAATTGAAATCTACCTTTCTTCTTGAGGATTGAGTAAACAATTATTGACAAACGCACCTTTTTTTTTTAAACTTTATTTATTTATTATTTATTTATTTATCTTGGTGTTTGCCTGGAACTGGAACTACAGACAGTTGTTAGCTGCCATGTGGGTGCTGGGAATCGAACCCGGGTCCTCTGGAAGAGCAGACGGTGCTCTTAACCGCTGAGCCATCTCTCCAGCCCCGACAAATGCATCTTAAAAGAATTAATTCCCAAATGCTTTGGACTTCATACCCAGCACTGCTGAAGCACCATTTTCTCTGCTTTTAACCCTCTTTCTATCTCATGTGTCCGTCCAGTAGGCTGTCTGTCTCCTCCCTAGTCAGTGACGGACCTGCGTGTCCCCAGATGGAACTTCACATTCTATTTGTGTGCTCAGGCTGTGGTGATAGTCTCCCTGAGACCTCCCTAAGGCTAGCTCCTGAGCATTAGGGTATCTTATTTGGGGAGAGCACCCAGGAGGGTAAGCCATTTGTGAGGGAGAGGCTCAGAGGAGCCTGCAGCCTGTCAGATGGCTCCCTGACAAGATCATGTGGCTGTGCCAGTACACTGAGCTCCTCACACCGTCCTCAGCTCCTTCATGTTCACAGTCTTTGCAAACGGCACTCGGAGCCTGGATTCCAGCCAGACACCACAGAGACATCATTGACTCTTGTTTCTCCCCCACTCCTTGCCTCCATCCCTTCCTCCACTCTCCTCCTCAGCCCCCCACTCTCCTCC
>PVIH01007956.1:0-95718 GCA_004025045.1 Sigmodon hispidus
TTTCCTCTGCAACTCCCCATCCCCTCCCTGGGCAGGGAGCAGACAGTCCTATGGTCCCACTGACCCATTAATGCTTAGATCAGTCTCCACCTCTGGCCAAATCCAGTTCTTTCCCCTCTCCCTCAAGAGTGAGTCAGGTGTTCCTCTAGGTGGAGTGGGATCCAAAGGGTCAGTCCAGGGTGTTTCTGATCCCAAGCTGAGGAACAATTATTTTAATTTATTTCTAAACACTTGAACAACTGATCACATGTAATGGTCAGAAACACTGTTTAAAAATTACTTGAGAGAGTCACTCATTCATGTTTCTCTTAGCACTTGGAGCTGTAATAGATGTTAGACCCTAGCAATGTGGTCTGATATGGACCCTTCATAAGCATCTCAGGCTGGGAGTTGATTGTATTGTGTGTCATAGGATGAGTGAACATGCAATTAGAAACTCAGTCTAAGGGTATGGGAATGGCTCCAGTATGTAGACTGAATTGTATGCCATACTTGGATGTAGAGTTGGAAGCCACTTTGCTGGCTGTATAGACTTGGAAAGGAAGGCACTGCACTCTTTCAGGTTTACTTTTTTCATCTGTAAAATGTGAGAATTGAATGAGACACTGTTGGAAAAATCTTAATTCAGGTTACGTGAAACCCTAGTAGGCAGTAGGAAATAGTGGTTGAATGAAAATCTAAAAGAGTTACTTCACAATCAGATCTTATTGTAAAATGTATGAATTAACCTAGTGTACCTGGAAAACAAACTAAGACACATTACCTGGCTATTATCTTTTTTCATAACTGTCTTGCCTTTTCAAGAAAAGTATAATCTCCTTATAATCATTTCTCTTCTTGAGCAGTTTGTGCATATCTTGCCCATTAAAACATACAGTATTGTAATAATTTGTTTACTTGGGATGAAGGAGATGGCTCTGTAGGGTAGAGTACTTGCCATACAAATTTGAAGACCTGAGTTTGAATCTTTAGGATCTACAAAAAAGCTGAGTATGGTATTGTGTGGTGGTTTGAAAGAAAATGGCTCCAAAGGGAGTGATATTATTTAGGAGGTGTGGCTTTTTTTTGGAGTAGGTGCGATATTGTTGGAGGAAGTGTGTCACTGTGGGGGTAGGCTTTGAGGTCTCTTCTGCTCAAGCTACTCCCACTAAGACACTCCCACTTCCTGTTGCCTGTTAATTAAGATGTAAGAACTCTCAGCTCCTGCTCTAGCATCTTGCTGCCTGCATGCTGCCATGCTCCCTGTCATGATGATAATGGACTTGTAGCCACCACCTCAGTTAAATACTTTCCTTTATAAGAGTTGCCAAGTTCATAGTGTCTCTTCACAGCAATGGAAACCCTAAGACTTAGTGTGTATCTGTAATCCTAGTGTTTGTATAGTACCATGAGAGCTGGAGACAGAAGAGTCTCTAAAAGTTTACAGAAAAGCTGGCCTGGTACACACAGGGGTAAAGAACAAAAGAGCCCTGCCTTAAACAAAGTGGAAGGTTGGGCTGGAGAGATGGCTCAGCGGTTAAGAGGTTAAGAGCACCGTCTGCTCTTCCAGAGGACCCGGGTTCGATTCCCAGCACCCACATGGCAGCTAACAACTGTCTGTAGTTCCAGTTCCAGGCAAACACCAAGGCAAATAAATAATAAATAAATAAATTTTTTTTTTTTTAAAAAAAACAAAGTGGAAGGTGAGGATGGATACAATGGCATGTGTGTGCCCATATACACACATGAGAGCACATATATACATTCTTACACACACATCTATCTGTGTCAGATAGTAAGGTCCTTGAGAGCAGAAACTACTTTTTTTTTTTTTATCCATTTCTAGCATGTGGTATGTGGTAGGTGTTCAAATTTTTTTTGAGTGAATTTAATTGGATGAAAAATAAGGGCACAATTTGCAGATGTTATGTCTCGATAAATTAATGACAGTATAAAAGCTGAAGAACACAGATTTCAAGTTCAAGCAAATCATCACAAATTTGTGAGCATTTTCTGGTTTTTTTTGTCCTAGATGGTAAGATGATCAAGAAAATGTTCTGCTGTCTAGCTATAGAGGAACAGCCCATATAAACCTGTAATTAGAATATATCATTCCTTAAGTATAATAATAGATACAAAATGTATAAATGCAACAAAAGAAAGATGGAAGCCTTTAAATAGTCAAATGTAACTTGGGTGAAAACCAGTGGAAAAATGGAGATATTTTACTCATTTAATAAATATTTTGTTACCTTTTATGTGCTAAGTGATGTTTTACATGCTGAAGGTAATAAAATGACTTCTCCACTGGAAAGCTGGGTCTGAGGAGTCACTGGAGCCAGAGACTTACATTGCCTCTACTGTGTCTTAAATCTCTTCCTGTCCATGTGTCAAGTTTTAATTCTTCACTGTTGTCTAATATCCCCCACAGGAGGTAGGTATAAAATGGACAGCATTGAAGTTCTACTTTGTTCGGCTTCAGCTACTTAAGGACATTATCCATTTGCCAGTTATCGGTTAAATTCTGGTAGGAGGATTTTACTGGCTTAGTTTTTAATCAGATGTCTGCATTTGGCTCATTCGGTTAAGACTGTGTGATGGGATCATGCCCTAACATGCCAGCAACTGCAGCAGACCTTTGGAGAAGGGTAAACTGCAGTCTTAGAGAAGGAAAAACTGCTAGACAGACAGTTCCTTTGATTCCTGTCTTTGGGAGAGTGTTGCAGAAGGTTGTCTGTTACGTAATAACAATGGAAACACCAGTGGCTTATAGAATGTGAGTTGCTTAGTTGATGATTCTGCTTAGACCCTCATCAGTGGGAAGCCTCACTAGCCGTATCCTCGGATGAAGATCTAGCAAATTAATGATTATTCAGAGAGGAAGAATCAGTCTTTCCCAGGGATGAGCTCCCTAGATCATAGACATATGAGCAACACTAAAATAGACTCACCAGGTTGCATTTATGATTTATTTGTATATATGAAACAGTAGTAATTAAAGAAAAAAGGGTCCCAGATTTGAGAGTGAGCAAGA
The DNA here is from genome assembly GCA_004025045.1 of Sigmodon hispidus. Classification (NCBI taxonomy): domain Eukaryota; kingdom Metazoa; phylum Chordata; class Mammalia; order Rodentia; family Cricetidae; genus Sigmodon; species Sigmodon hispidus. The sequence goes on from PVIH01007956.1 coordinate 3,014, forward strand.
GAAGAGGTTTTGGGAAGGTTGGAAGAACAAAGGGACAGGAAAAATGATGTAAATCCAGTATACATATGTGAAATTTAAAAAGTAAATTAAAAACTCCAAAATAATTAAGATGTTAGCCAGAACTACAGTCTGCTTAACTTGTCTGGGGCTAGTGACCCTCCTTCAGAGATTGCTCATTCAAATGTATTGGGGAAGCTCTGTCAGTTCCATTCTGTGTGGACCTTTCCATGAGGATACTTGAGTGTTAGAAGGACACAGAAGCTGGCTTCTCCTCAAGCAAGTTGTTCAAGAGCAAAGTGGAAGCTACATGTTGCTTCTGTTAAATAACTTTGTCTAAGGTATACAATAATGTACCATACAATCCTCTTATAAGTATCCATTTGTAGCATAGATACAGAGATATATAACCATCATTGAAATCTAACTTTAAAACATTTTTATCACCCTATAAAGAAACTTCATACCCATTTACATTAGTCATCCTACATTTCCTTGATCCAGGGATAGCCAACCACTAATCTGTTTTCTGTCTATGTATTTGCCCATTATTTTATTATAATACAAATGTGAACTTGTGTAACTATTTTTCAGCAAACATGCTATATTTAAGATCAATCCACATTGTAGCATATAGCAACACTTAATTTTTTGTTGACAAATTGTATTTCCATGTATTAATTAGATCACATTTTGATTATCCATTCAGTTGATTGACATTGGGTTGTCTCCATTTTTTGTGCCATGCACATTTGTAGACAAGAATTTTCATGTATTTGTTTTCATTTCTTTTGGGTAATAATGTTGGATATTATGGAGACAAACTATTTTCAGAATGAACTTTTTCCACTAACAGCATATGAAGAATTAAGTTTCAGCATAGCCTAATCGATATTTGGTATTGTCTGTCTCACATTTTTAGCCATTCTAGAATGGGTGAAACAGTATCTTTCATTACTTGTGTTTCCCTAATGATGTTGAGCACTTAAGATATACAAGTAGACCTTGTGTATCTTTGGAGAAATGTTTACTTCTGTCTTTGGCCTATTTTACAATTGGTTACATTCTCACCCACCCCTTTTTCTCTGTTTTGAGACAGAGACAATGTAAACCTGGCTGACCTGGAACTCACTGAGTAGACCAGGCTGGCCTGAACTCACAGAGATCCTAATTTCTGTTTATTATTGAAAATTCTTTATTTTAGATCCATATCTCTTTTCAGATATATGATTGTGAATATTTTTTCCATAAAACGAATTCTTTTCATTTTTTAAGAGGTTGTATTCTGAGAAGCATGAATGGCTTTAATTTTGATAAAAATTGATTTTTATCCCTCCCACCTTTTTTTTTTTTTTTTTTTGCCATAGACATGTCTTTGTTTTCTTCTAAGAGTTTTACGTTTTTTAGCTGTTAGAACAAGATTTTTGATTTTGAATTGTTAGATATTATATGGGGAAGTGATCCATTTTCGCTCGCGCATGTGTGTGTGTGTGTGTGTGTGTGTGTGTGTGTGTGTGTGCAGATACTCAGTTGTACTTGTGCTGTTTTTTGAAGACTGCTCTTTCTATATTTGTCTTGGCACTTGCTTTGAAAAATCAGTTAACTATAGATACATAGGTTCATTTTAGATTCTCAGTTCTATTCCATTGTTTCTTTTTTAGCTAATACTATAAAACTCAAGTTACAAACTTAGTTTTGAAGCCAGAAGGTACAAATCTTGCAACTTTCTCCTTTTCAAGATTATCTTGGTTATTCTGAGTCCCTACTTGATTTTTACATATGAATTTAGAATCAGCTTGTCTGTTTCGTCAAAGAAGCTATGTTCTGATATGGATTGCACTGAATTCATAGATTATTTTTGAGAGTGTTGCCATCTTAGCAGTGTTAAATGTGGTTCATGAACACGGGATGTTTTTCCATTTGTATAGCTCTTTTTTCACTTTTTGGACAATGTTTTCTTGTTTTTAGAGTACAAGTTTATCTTTCTCTTGTGAAATGTATCCCTAAGTATTTTATTTTTTGACATATAATAGTAATGAAATTATTTTATTTTTGGAATGTTAATTGTAAATATCTAGAGATATATTGTGTCTTGCAACCTTGCTGAATTAGTTTGTTAGTTCTAATAATATCTTAGTGTATGTCTTAGTATTTTTATTTACTATATTATATTATGATTATCTTTATATACATAAATGCATTATATATATAGTGTGTGTATGTGTGTTGTGTGTATGAGGGAGAGTGAGAGTTAGTTTTACTTTCTCCTTTCTAATATGAATGACTTTTGTATCATTTTCTTATTTAATTGCCCTGGCTAGGGATGTTCACTATTCAAGTAGAATTGGCAAGAATAGACATCCTTGTCTAGTGCCTTATCTATCAGGAAAGCATTAATCATCCATCACTAATTACTGTGCTGGCTGTGGATTTTCCATGGATGCCTTGTACAAACTGAGAAAGTCTTCTCTTCCTGATGTTTAATTGTTACAGAGTGTTGGACCTTGTCAGATACTTTTCTTCATCTATTGAGATGATGATATAGTTTTGTTTTATTGATGGGGTTTATTACATTGATTGATTATTGTTAAGATGGCTTCATATTCTGGGATAAACGATATGTGATCCTGACCCTTTTTACATGTTGCTGGAGTCAATTTACTATTGTTTGTTGAGGAATTTTGTGTTTATTGCTCACTAGAGGTATTTTTTTTTCTTATTTTGTGATGCTTCTCAAAAAAATCTTTTTAACTTTTTTAGTCACCAAATATGGAGTTTCCCTATAGAGTTTGAATACTGATATTCATATTTGAAGTAATTTAAGTAAAGATTTAACAAAGGTCACCCAAGTATAGGCTGTAAGTTTGAATTTGCTCCTAACCTGCTGTATGACGTGGATTAAATGATTTGCCTTTCTGATCCTAAATTTTCTTATTCATAATGACATCCAGACTACTTACCAGAACTAAACTGGTGTTTTATGGTATTTCTGTGCAGTAGCAAAGGTCTAGAATTATTATTTGCTTTTAGAAATTACTTATTTTACGAGATGAATCATGTAGAACCCCACTGAAAAAGAACAGTCTCTGATGTGTGTGAAGTTGGTTCTCTTCTTCCACCTTTAAATAGGTTTCAGGGATTGAATCCAGGCCACTAGGCTTCAGTTTTACCTGCCTAACTGTCTTGTTCTTGGGCACCCCCCCCCCAATCCCCACAATTAGATTCTTGAGGGTCTAAAAGAAAATCCCTTTAAAATTTCTCTTGTGAATGTCAGAGATTGAGAAAATAATTCATTTAGGCAAAGAGAGGGGCATCTCAACCCTCTGTCAAAGGGGATTCAAGTGTATTTTATATTTTCAGTTTGGGGAAAAGCCTCAGGTGATAATGTATTAACCTCTGCTTTAAAATGAGGAGGCATCTGAAACTACAGACAGATGTGTTTTGATGGGCAGGGTTAAATTCTCTCATGTGAACAAAAGGTTCCTGAGCCCTCCTCTAGGGAAAATCTGACACCTTTTTGTGTTGGTTGAATTTCACAGTTAATTTTGGGTTGGGAAATGTCAGTCCTCAAATGTAGTAGGAGGGAGGGGAGAGGCTGCCACAGGTATCACCTTTGAATTCTCTGAATGATTTGCAGATCTTTGCATTTACCTCAAAGGTGCAATAATCCTGCTTTTTTTTTTTTAACCTCACTGTTTTTGTTTCTAGCTGTGCCCCTCTTGCTTGAATGTAGCTATCCCTCCCCAAATCAAATGAGTTCTCTGGACTTCATATAGCCCTAAAATTGTAAGTGAATGCTTTCATTCTCTCTCTCTCTCTTTTTTTTCAACCATCCATTAGACATTGTCTAATTGTGCCTACAAGGAGAATAGGGAGACAAGGTTTTGTGTGTGTGCCTGGAGCTCTCCTTTTCCAGACTGGCTAGCCGGAATGCCCATAGGATCTGTTTTTGCCTCCCAGCATACCGGTACAGCTTTTCTTTTCTTTCTTTCCTTTTCTTTCATTGTTTGGCTGTCCTGGAACTTGCTATGTTGATCAGACAGCCTAGAATTCACAGAGATCTACTTACCTGCACCTCTGAAGTGCTGGGATTAAAACGCCATCATGCCCAGCCTATTGTTTGGGTGTCTTAGATTTGAACATAGGTTCATATTGCAAGCATTTTACCCACAAAGCCATCTTTCCAGCCCTGACGTTCCCAGGTTTTAGTGTAGAATTTGATATTGTAGTCATTTTATCACATTTAAGTTTTTATCTCTGTGGGCTTCTTTTTAAATAATCTACATGTTCATGACCTTGTAAAAGTCATGTAAATGGTATTTTTAGTATTAGATTATTTGGAATAGAGAAAATAAAGTTGGTACTTAATTCTATCTTAGCTCTTTTATTTAAACTTTTTGATTTGGCTTCCATTTTTGACTCATACTGTTGTGTAGATTTTCTAACATGCCATCTTTATAATTTAGGAAATGTTAATGAGTTTTTGAAGGTACATTTGCAAATGTGTATGTTTGCAAATGTGCACATGTGTGTTTCTGCCTGTGGAGGCTAGTGAACAAACTCAGGCATCATCTGTCTTTTTATTAGTCTTGCCAAGTAGGCTTATGCTAGTTGCCAGGTGCGTCCCAGGAATCTGCCTGTTTCTGCCTCATTAAAGAATATGGACCACTTGTGATCTATGTATTCCTGACCTGAGAATTGTGTAAATAATATTTTTAATACCAAATTATCTGAAATATAGAGGAATGTGTGTTTCACTTATGAGGCCCAGATTTTTTTTTACATGTGCTCTAATGGTCTTATAAGTCACAAGCTTATTACTAATTGAACCAGCTCATTTGCTTATAATGAAGTCATGTGTGGTTTGGTTGAATAACAACTTCTCTTTCTCTTCCTAAATATATCCAGACTATAATCCCAGGAACTCTGGGAGTATGCTACATATTACCTGGCAAAATAACCTTTGCCCGTGTGACTAAACATCCTGGGGTGGAGAGAATATCCTAAATTATCTAATCACACTGATAAAAAAAAAAAGTTGGGAAGCCAAAGTCAGTGGTGACTTGAGGGTGGAAGCAGGTCAGCATGATGCCATGGCAGCAAAGGGTCAAAACGTACAGCCTCTAGATGTTGGGTAACTGATTTTTCTCTACACAGCTCTCTAGTCACTTTGAATTTTTTTTACCTCAGTTTCAGACGTCTGATTTCCAGAACTGTAAGAAAAGAAATTCATGTTGTTAATTTGTTTATTAATGTCAAGTTTATGTTAAACTTCTCAGCAGCAAAAGTGAGCTGGCACATTTCCTTAAGATGAATTGAACCAGCAGCTCAGTTTGCTCTGAAAAACCCCCAATTTTGCCTAAGTATTGTGATAACTGAAATGATCACAGATAACAGTAAATTAGTAGGTGCTTGAGTAGAGTTTTTTTGTTTGAAGGTTCTTGCTATCACCCAGACTAAACTCAAAGTTGCAGTGAGCCACCTGCTTTAGTTTTCCAAAGCTGAGGTTATGGCATGTGCCAGTGTTCCTGACCCTAGACTTGCATTAGGTGGGTGTCCCACAGCACCTGCCTATGACTGCAGCCTTAGTTTGCTCCTCAGGGCAGTTGTGCTGTTTCTTCTTTCGTCGCTTTATTTAATCCTAGTAATCTTTTTATATTTTCCATACCAAAGCATGGATTAAAAGATATAGATAAGCACCCTTACATTTAGATACATATATTTATAACATAAATAATATGGAAAATGTGGAAAGACAGTTGACTTTCTAGTGTTTTGCTTAAGTAAAATCTTGATCACCTTGTTTTTATTTTTTTACTTTATCCTAAAGAAAAGAAAGTGAATTTTCTTATTAGTAGAACTTTTATTTTTTGATCAAACACAAAACAATAAATCAGTAAAATAGAGGCATACTTAAAGAAATTTTATAGGCAAAAACTCTGAATCTGTATCCAAGACTCTTCTTTTATTAGGGCCTTTTCTACGTAAGTGGGAAATTCCATCATTAACTGAAATATTCAGTCAGTTGAAGTACTCTGTCCTCTAATCACGTGAGTAATCTGATGTAGGATTATGTGTTTTTCTTAAAGGAAGAATTATTTAAAATACATTGTAAAGTGAATGTCATTGCTGTTCAACTATACTGTTTCAGCAGTACACTGCACTGACAACTGCCGTGATATTAGCTTGTTTTTCCTTTGTACTCATGCTGTTTGTCTGTAATCAAGCATCATAGTTAAGATTAGGATGGAACAAACCTAAATCCAATTGGCCACCTACATAGAAAACTCAAAACTTTACTCCAGCAGCAGATGGACCTACAGGCAGACATTGTGCGAAGAGTGTGTCTAATTGGAGATCTCCATTAAATCTCTCCTCTGAGCTCGGAATCTTGTGGAAGAGGACCCAGAAAGACTGTGAAAGCCAGAGGAGATAGAGGGCACCAGGAGAACAAGGCCCTCTCAGGCTCATATGAGCTCACAGAGACTGCAGCAGTAAGCACAGGGCCTACAGGAGTCTGTAACAGCGTATTTAAAGCTATGAGCTTAGTATTTTTATGAACCCCTGTGAGGACAAGTGGGTCTCTGATTCTTGTGCCTGTTCTTGGACACTTCCTTTTGTTGGGTTATCAGGTTTTTTTTCTTCATCTTATTGTATTTTATCTTTACAAAAAGAAAATCCTCAAAATTCTGATCCAAGTTTTTCATTGTAAATTGGGCAAAGCAGTGGTAGTTTTTATTCATCTATTTGAGGATTATTGAATTTTTAGTAGAGAAAAATTAGTAATGGCTTCTATCATTCTAATACTTGACACAGAGACTTTATATATCTGATTATATAGCTAACTTGAAGATTGCAGTTGTCATAGAAGGTTTTGTCTAATGATAACATTGTGCAGTGGACCAGAGAAGTCTGTGAATGTCTAAGCTGAGGCCTTGACTATCATGGATGGGGTGAAGGATGACAATAAATGTAGATGGGTCAAAAGCCAGAAGTGGCTTGGTACACTCAGGTTTCTGGAGGCAAGGCTTCTGGCTAGAGTATTATATCAAAGGTAAGAAAATGTAACTGGAGTGTTAGCAGGGCCCATTTAGTTATGATTAACTATTAAGGCATTGTGTATAAACATGCAGCCAGTTGAGAATTGATTAATTTGTGTTATACAAAATGATTACTACTGCTTTAAGGAGGATGTGTGAAAAGGGCCAGCTAGGACTCTATTATAGAAATTCAAATGGATTATAAAGGCTATGTTTAGGTGGTAATTGGTATTGAGAATTGTGAGTATATTTGTGAAGTATTTAGGAAGTAAAATGAACAGAACATGGCATTATATTGATATGAGCTCCATAGCAAGCACAAACGTGTTTGAAGATGCTGTTCATTGAGGTCATGTGTTAATTTCAGTTTGCTTTAGTAGCCTATCATAACTCACACTTGGGTTGCTCTTGCTCTTCATGAGCTGACAGGGTTCTCTGCTTAGGCTATCACAAAACAGAGACCTAGGAGTTAATCAGACTGGTTGTTGTTTCCAGGTTCTGAGTAAAAATATACTTTCAAATTTTATCTTCCTGCTAGAATTTAGGGTCTGTAGTTGTCAGCCTGAAGTTCCAGTTTCTTTGTTGACTATCACAAGGGGCCACTGTAAGCCTCTAGAGCAGTGTCCTCAACCTTCCTAAAGCTGCAACCCTTGAATACAGTTCATGTGGTGACTCCCAACTATAAAATGATTTTTGTTGCTATTTCATAACTATAATTTTGCCACTGTTATAAATCATACTTTAATTATTCATATTTTCTGATGGGCTCTGGGGCCATGACCCACAAGTTGAGAACCTCTGTTCTAGATGGTATGCATTCCTTTTTCAGTAGCCCCCCTATTTTAAGCCAGCAAAAGCTTGCCAGTTTTTTTAGGTGCTTTGACTTTGGCCTTTGGGTCTCCTCTGACCTACAGGCCCAGATTTAAAGAGGCCCATATGAGTAGCTTGGGGCCTACCTGGGTTATCTTCCCACTTATAAGATCAATTAATATGGGATTTCTCATCTGTAGACTCTCTTTATTACAAAAGTGATAAATTTACTCACTTTGGGAGGAGAGTATATGAAGAGTAAAGTGACTGGGGTCATTTAGGATTTCCAGATGGTGAACTAGGAGAGATGAATATATAGGTCTACAGAAAACAAAGAACCCTGTTTAACAGACTAAAGTAACCTTTAGGGTCCTTTGACATGTTCTAATGAATATATGTTATATATTGTAGAACCTAATTTAACTTTTAAATCAGGCAATGACATTGAGAAAGCTAGTCCTGTTATTGTTATTCTAGTTTTCCAAATGGGGAAACTGAATCTTAGAGAGGTGACTTGCCCAATGTTACCCAGAAAGTAAGTACAAAAATGTGTTTTGACACTTTAGCAGGTTTGGGCTCAAATAAGAATCCTGTGTTGCAAAAATGTAAATACCCCTAAAGCCAAATTAGTAGGGAGGATCTCTTTAGGAGATGCTATAGAAAGAGGACTTAGGAAAAAAAAAGTGAAGAATCATCAAAAAATTAATCCAGAGGGAGAGCCTGGAGAAAACCTAGCAAGGTTTGTGGGAATGGATGCCTACTGAAGACTGTGGGGGTGTGTGTGTGGGCTGTTGAGTCTGTTGACCACATGGTAGCTTTGTTAGGGCATTCTGGTGGGAGTTGAGTGGTGAAAGCCAGATTGAAATGGGTTAGAGTGAACTGCATGTGAGATAACTTTTGAGAGACTTTGTTCTGGAGGGGATTGAAATAGGGTGTCAGGGAGAGTTATTTTCTGTTGCTTGTTTCAAGGTGACTGATGCTAGATCCTGCTAAAGCACCATTAGTGTGTGTCACAGAGACTGAAGCATCATTAGACCATACGTTATGGTGTTAAGAACCCTGAGAAGGGGGTAGAGGTTAGCTTACCTGGGGCTGGAAGGCTGGTTGGTGAGAAGAAAACTGCTTCTGTTATAAAGGAACGGGAAAGGATACAGATGCATTTGTAGATTTGGTGAGAGGAAAATAAGTTTTGAGGGCATGATTGTTTTTTCCCTCTGTGAATTGTGAAGGAAAGACAATTCTTTATTCAAAAGAAACTGCTTCATTGTTTAAAAAAATGTTATTCTGATCTTTGGAAAAAAATCCTAGATACAGAAAAACATTCTAAGAGTGTTTTCACTTGCAGGCTGCACAATGAAACTTACAGAGCTGCACAACAACTCCTGAAGTGGTCTTCAGGCCCAGTCAGTCAGTTTCTGTCCCTTCTATGGCTCATGCCAGATTCTTAGCTTAATTTTCTTCTTCTTCCTTTTTAAGTGTTGTATGTTTAGTTTAGTTCTAAATTATACTTACTTGATACATGTATTAGGGGGAAAGGCAGTTAGTTGACTGCTTTATTACACATTTTGTTTTTGACTCAGTTTTTATATGGGTTCTGTCACATAATTCCAGAATCGCTTGGATAAGTGATAAAACATTGTTTTATACACTCAAAGTACAGTAAGTCTTCAAGGTAAGTGATCACAGCAATAAGAGAAGAGTACACAGCCTTATTTTAAAGTGCAAAAATATTAAATATAATATTGTTTGGCTGCCATCGGAGTGCTCTCCAGAGACATGGTTTGAGGCCCCACCACAAATCTAAACAGCTTCAGAACAGCTTACCACCTGGCAGTTAAAAGGAACTTTATGTGCTAGTGATTTTGCTGAGTTTTCAAGCTCTTTTGCATTTGCTAGAATTAGGTTATGTGAACTTTGTAGACAGGAGTCAGGGCTGTGGCAGTCAGTTAAGTTTGTGCTGTTAGGACTATGTGGGACACTTCCTAACTGTAGCTTATCTGATAAGTTGTTTTATAAATATTTTCTCACATGACAGAAAGGGGGAAAACAAACCCTTCAAATAGCAGCAACAGACTTTTTTTTTTTTTTTTTTTGTCACTGCATACAGTTGTCACCTTTGGACTCATTAAATTAACCCAAGAATATTATGTTTGTAATGCTGAAAAGATAAGATTTTATGGCATGTGATGTTTTGTAATCTTACTTGGCTGGTTCAAGAAAATGAGATTGTACAATACATACTTTCTAGTTGGCATATTAAAAGCAGATTTTAAGCATATTAAATAGAGAGGATCAAGTCAGATTGTGTTCTACACCTCCTAAAAATTTGGCTACTTCAGATTTTACCCCTCTCTTTTGTGTTCTTCTTTCCACAAACGTATTTGTGCTTTCTTATAATATGAGCCAGCCAGCCAGCCATCTGAAGGCCTCTAGTTATTATCATTCCTCTTTGCACAGGATTTTGGATGGGCTATTTATTGCACTGGTTTCAGTTTTTATCTGCTATAGTATCAGGCCTCCCTATCAACAGCTGCATGGAAATGGTAGGAACTTCCTAAGTTCCTTAACCTCTTTTGCTGGTCTGATGGGATGTTTCAGTTTGAAGTGAATTCAGGCTTCACTTCTTTGGAGCACCTGGTGCTTGAGTTTTGATTCTGGTCTCCTTGCTTAACAGCAGAATGCTCTTCTGCCTGGCTCTTTCTCCCACAGATTTGCCCCATCTCCTGCTGCTGTCTCTCTGATTCTCTCTCTGGTTCAGCCCTCTTTACTTGTACTCACTCTTAGTGGGAGATGAAGATACTATCTTTGCTTGAACTATTAGCCAAGTCTCTGCTTTTAGTTTAGATCTCTTGTATTTCTCATCATTCACTCCCATCATCCCACTGCACATAAAACATTCAGATTGTCCATAGATACCTTTAGCTCTCGCAAGCTAAACAGTGTTTCCTTTTCCAGCTTTCCAATTTTATGACATTGATATCCTCATCTTGCCAAAGTTTTAGCTAGAAATACTGGATTTCTCTCTCCAATATGCTTCTAGCTCACCAGTTTACTATCCCTGTTGTGCCAGTTATAACCAGACTATCTTCTTTACTTATTTCTTGCTCATTATTGAAATAGCACAGTCTTAGTTTAGTGTCTTAAGTTAATGGTCACAGCTAATGTTTATTGAACTGTGTATGTATAGTCACAGACACCCTTTTGCATTGGAGACACTTGAGGGTGGCAGTGTCACACCTGGATATTGTATCTCATACCCCTTGGTACAGTCTCCCAACCTTTTCCCCTCACTTTGGGGTCCAAGTGTAGCTGTGAAAAGCAGTTCTGAGTCAGCATCAATCCACCTGGATGCACACATGCTGCACATTTTTGCACTTTTAATTCAAGAACATTGATTCTTGCTCTAAGGCTTAAGATTCTGCTAAGAGCTGGCTCAGCAATCGTAACTGTTTGGTTCCAAAGTGAAAAGGCATTAATAGTCCGTTGGGACAACTTTTAACTGGTAGGATATGGGAGCTGATAATATATGCACTTCTCTGTATTGATTCTAGAGTGGAAAATTCTAGGAGGCATTCCATCAGTTCTTTAAAACAGCTAGATTAAATTGAGTTGATAATATGCTCTTTTTTCTCTCTTTTACTCTTGTCAATTTTTCTTTATTTTTTTCTCATTGGGATTGCCTTCCATATAACTACTTGCACAGCAGTTCATGATAAAACTGATAGAGTGTCTATAGAATGACTTAAAAAGCATACCCTTGGATGAGGGGTTGCAGAAGGTTTCTCATTAGTGAACCATAGTAAAGATCCTATTATTGGTATCAGCGGGTGCTGATAAACATGTCATATGTTACAGGATCAAGACTAGCATGGAGTAGAAGGGGAAGAGTTGTGTTAGATATAGGATTTGAGTGTTTCGGGATAGTGCTACTATTAAAACCTCTGAATTGGCTGATTCACCTTTTCAAACCTTGGTAACAAAAAGAGGATTATCATGGAGCCTTTTTAAAGACCTCAAAATTCATAGGTGTAGACAAATTATGGTACAATATAGGACCAAGGACTTAGTCATAAGGGTAGAAGAGCTTTGTACCTTTGTTTGTGAGTTTGTATTGTCAGTGGGCTTAACTCACATTGTTTCTCAGAACTTCCTTCTGGATTTTTGGCTAACACAGATTGTAATAAATATTTGGGGTGAGATAGACGGAGAGGAAGAAACATGAAGTGATGTTCTAGCCCCTACATGGTGTTGCTAATCTGCTATATCATATTGTTGGCATGGTGCATTGGATAGCCCTGAAGTTTCCCCAGCACTCTTGGATATCCTCCAGCTTCTGAGAATCTCGAGCTAGTGTGTAGCTTCTCTGCAGGTCACTGAGATATTGAGGTTAGAGCTGAAGATATCTATAGATGTATGCTTTTGTTTGTCTTTGTGGGTTCCAGCTTGTTCTCAGGTTCTAGTTTATCTTGGTTCTTTACTTCTTAGATGCCTTTCTGTTCTAGCTCCATGCCCTTCTGCCTTAACCTTAGCTTCAGTTGTGGAGTAAGCAGTCTTCATAGTGACCAGTTCCCACACTTACGTGAGGCCCAAACCCTATTTGAGTCTCTTATTATATATCATTTACAATAGCTACATGCTTTTAAAAAATGTCCTTTTAACAGATGTTCAAGGCTAAATACAGGGCCCTAATATGGAAAGAGTAGGACTCTTAGATGTTATTTGGCTCAAGTTTAACACATTGCTAGACAAGAACAAACAATGGTTCTTTGGAGGCTATTTTCTATGCAAAGATCCTGTTGAACAGAATGCCTCACACATTTTTGTTCTTAAAATTTGCCTGATGTCTTTCCTTACTTCCCCTATAACAGAAACTAGACATAAGTCTCAGTATAATTTTTTTTATTTTAAAATATTTTATTATTTATTTACACATGCATGTTTCTGTGTGACTGTATAAGTCTCAGTATAATTTAAACAAGATGATAGTGTTCTTTTTCTGAGAGAAAATAGATAATTCCATTCCAGCACCTGATCTTGTATATGCCAATAGAGTAGAAAGATTACGTGTGGGAAATGGATCTGGGAGGTAGTGAATAGAACAAGAATGGTAAGGTAGAAGGGATATAGGCTGGATAAGGGAAAATGTACTATCCTTAAGTCTGTTTTATTAACAAAACTCAAAATTAAGTAGCAAATCACTTGGTTCCAATATACTGCTGGGCAATTGCCTGAAGCTTGAACATGAGTCTGACCTATGGTAGGTTAGTTAAGTATGTGAACTTTTTTGTGTGCATGGTCAGAAGTCTCAGAGAAGAAAGAAAATTTAAATGTACTTAGTTTATGAGATAAGAGAACCCACTATATGACTGTTAATAGGAGGACCCAAAGAAGACACTTCACCTAGTTAATAAAGAAATTTCTGGTGAACATATGGCATAGAATTGCTAAGAGATGCTATTCTGGAATTGGATTTTCATAGGATGCAGTAATATTCATAGAAATGATAGTATTCTTCAATGACAGAGACAAGAAGATTATGTGGTGCTTACCATTTGGAGCAGGGAGGATATGACTATTTGGACAGGTTTGCATACCCTTACAGATATGTAGGGAATGGCTAAGTCACAGAAAGATGGATATTGTTTGACTAGTGTGAATCTGACTTTCATCTCTGAGGAATATGAACCTTCAGTTGGCTTTCATTTGTTGGTTATGGTTGCTTCAGGTCTTCTTCATCATTCTACAGTAATCATGAAAGTAACAAGAAATATCCAGTCTATCCTCTGAGATCTAGGTAATTTCTTTGTCACTATTATGTACTACCAACCATAACTCTTTGTGAACTCAGGAACAAAAGGCGGGAAAGGGTTTCTTTTCATTGTCTTTTTAAGTACTATTCTTACATTATCTTCACATTCTTCTATTGCAGGCTTTGCCTTTGTCTTCCTCAGCATTGTCTGATCTCAAGCATGCTCCTTGTGTATTTTTTCTTTTCTGCTCTAGGGTTTCTCCAGTGCTCACTGGCAGGAGATACAGATGGGATTGTCTGTAAGCATGAAGGCCATGAAGTGCTGGTAGTGTAGGAAGTTAATGCAACTCCTTTAACAGCTTTTATCTAGTAGGGGCAGAATCCATTAGAGAAATAGTTCTCTCCACCCTTGTCCGCATAATCGTAAGAGTATTCCAATCATTCACCAGTGAGTTTCAGCAAGATTAAGCTCCAGTATCCACAGTAGTGACCATTTCAACAAGAACCTTTGAATTGCCTAATGGGACATTTTGGTTTCACCATTCCTTAGTCTTTTACTTCGTCCGTTTTTTGGGAGTGGGTGGGTGGGGAGGAATCTATTTAGATAGGTACAGTTGTCATTTGTTATGTATATATGTTTTGTCTGCCTTTCATCCGTCCATCCATCTGTCCATCCATTCATCCATCCATCCAATTACAGATTAGAAATAGAGAGCTTAGAATGGTGAAAATAATTATCATGCATAGCTTTAATAAGTGGTAGAGCTTGAGTTTTGAACTGAATTCATTTGATCCAAAACACAGTCTTCTTGATTAAATCTCTTTCTCACCTTTGAAGATGAAATTGAGAGATCTTCACTAGCTTGTTCAGAGTTCTCAGTGGCCTTGTCCTGTTGCCTGTGGGTTTGACTGGTTATTAATAGTTCACAGTCTAAATGGTGCTAGTCACATGCTCATGGCCTTGCTAACTTCCGTCCTTTTCCTGTGCTTCATTGTGGGGATTATCCCACCGTCTATTTGGATCATGGCTGTGTACTTCTGTTTCTTCTCTGAGGTCAGAGGTCAGTCAACCCTTGTTTTATTTGTTCCTTTTTAGTTGTTTGCCTTTTTCTACTCTTGGTCTTTATATTTCTTCCTCAGGATATTTTTTTTTCACATTCTAATTGGTTGGTTGAAGATTTTAAATTCTGTTTGGAGTGTTATATTCTTGTGTTCTTCAGCTGTGTATGTTTCTTTGTTGTTGAGAAGGGAGGGATTCCTGGCAGACTGGTGGGGTTGTCATGTCTTATTTTTCTTTGATTTCTGTTGGGTCCTTGGGTTTTTTCCCCTGTATTTTCCATTCACTACTGTGTATCCAAGGATATGTACTTCTCTATCTGATTTACTGTCAGAAAGTGTGCTTCTCCAAGCCTGACCCCCTTTCCTATCCAGTGTTTCAGTTATCAGCTCTGACCTGTTTTCAGTATGTTCAGTACGTTGTACTCTTCTGGGCGTGATTTTGTCTTGTTTTGTCTAAGTTTTTGGTGCCCCTCTATTCTTTCTCAGTGTTGCATAAGACATTTTTTTCCTATCCTCAAACCAGACTTCCTGTGGAATTTGGCTGTTTTTTCCATAACAAACAATTTGGAGGTTGTGGTATTCTCTGTACTGCTGAATATATGGGTCATGCATAATCTTATTTAATTATTTCTTTGTTGTTATATTAAGACTAGATAAGGAAATTTGGATTCAGGCAGTATTAGTTGACCCTGAAACCTAGACATTCCTTTGTACTTATAAGATTCCGATTAAGTCCTCTCTTGTCTTCTTTGAACCCTTACCTGCTAAATAACTTAGACTAGAATTGAGACAACTGACGAAGGCCACCTCCATCAGCTGTGAATAATGGGAATATTTTGGATCAGACTGATCTTCAATTTTAAAAGACATGCAGGTCTAGAAAAGTTGAATAATGATCAGTTTTATTATCATCATTAAGGTCTAAGGCAG
This sequence comes from Sigmodon hispidus, assembly GCA_004025045.1. Lineage (NCBI taxonomy): Eukaryota > Metazoa > Chordata > Mammalia > Rodentia > Cricetidae > Sigmodon > Sigmodon hispidus. The sequence goes on from PVIH01007956.1 coordinate 18,599, forward strand.
AAGTTCTCGGCCTTTGTAATGCTGTGAATCTTTAATACAGTTTCTCATGTTGTGATTCCCAACCATAAAATTATTCTCGTTGCTGCTTCATAACTGTAATTTTGCTGCTGATAAATTGTAATGTAAATACCTGCATTTCCCAATGGTTTTAGGTGACCCCTGTGAAAGAGTCATTCTGTCCCAAAGAGGTCATGACTCACAGGTTGAGAACCACTAATCTAAGGTACCAAGATTACCATTTTCTTCTACATAGTTTATAATGGTAATTTTTTAAAAAGTTAAAGTATCTTTCTCTTTCTAATATTGTTAAGTAGTTAGTCTGGAATCAGAAATAATTTTTTCTTATACAGTATCTATGACAAGGCTTCTCAAAAATAGTTCTTTTTTAAAATTATTCAATAAATAAATGATTTAATATCTTGGTTACAGGAAATCTATCCTGTCAAATGGCTAAAAAAAACTTAAAACCTTGTGAAAAATAACTAATTTGGATTCTCTTTATCCCTTTCTTTGCATTGGGTATTGAATTCAGGGTCTTAAACAGCTGGGAGAGCTCACTATTACTGAACTGCCTCCTCTGTGCCAAACTTAGGTTCTTAAATACATAGTACTTGGTTTTCCAGATTAGTTTTGGATGTGGGTATGGAAGAATACCATTATATGCTTAGAAAATGTGTTTTTTAGGGCCTAGAAAAATATGGTTTATGATTTTGTTTGTTTCTTTTTTTGTAACTGGTTTTGAAGTGAAAGGTTCAATGAGATGGCTGTGCATCTTTAGAACACTGAGTATATGAAAATTCAGATTTCTATTCAGAAAATAGAAATTTGGTTTTTAAATTCAATTTTCATGACATTTTAAAAATTTGACTCTTTTTTCCTCAGATTAACAGATCTAGTTAATCCACTTGTTATTTATAACACTCTATTTTATATTGTTGCCATGAATATTGAACACAAAAATCAGGTAGGTAAGGTCTGGGGAGCTTAAGTAAATGTCTATAACTCTATTATAGTTCCCAGAGCACTCAAAAGAACTGACTTCCTTCACAGCTCTATAGAAAATACTGTTATAAGTAATAGACATTAGTGTTGGACTCATTGATCTACAGATGTATAAATCAGAGGGAGAATGGCTCTAACATGAACTAGTTCACAAAAACATTTCATAGTTTTCTGTATTCTGAAATTAAATAGCAGGAAAGGAAGTAGAATTGATATTTGTCCTAGGATACATTCATTCATTTTTTTTTCTTTTCACTGAAATATTTTCTTTGTTTCTGTTTATATAACTTCAACTGTACTATTGTATAAGAATTTCTGCATTTATCTTCTTCAGAAAAAGTAAGCCAAGAGAAATTATACTCACTAAACAGTTTCTTTGGAAATGTTTTAGGTCTGTTGGCTATTATCTCTGATTGACCATGCTGTGCTTAGAACTGTCTTCTATAAATCATTCTAAATAGTGAGTTTTTTTATCACTTGGCTATAGTTTCTCTTGGTAATAGTGTTATTCACAAGTGCTTTACCTAGGTAGTCTCATGGGAATCTTGGTAAATACTCTTCTTACCTCTGTGTTTCAGAAGGTGAAACTAAGCACGAGGACTTAGTCACACATCTTAGTAAGTGGCTAAGTGAATGTGAATCTAGAACTCTGGACTTCAGAAATCATGTTCTGATGTTTTTCCGTGACTGACTTTTTTTGTCTTGCCTGAGAAGAACATAATTTTATTTGTTTATTATCTGCCTGTTTCTCAGTTTATCCATTTTTAGATGGTAGTAGTATATGGTTAGTGGTGTTGGGAATAAGAAAGGTAAGCCAAGGAATACATTTATTTTTAGGGATTATACTTTATCTTTTCAATTAAAATACACTTAAATCTAAGTTATTTTGAGATAGAGTCTTGCCATGTAGCCTAGGCTGGCCTTGTACATTCAATGCTAGGATCTTGGGTGTGTCACCATGCCTAGTTGGTCAGTCAGTTGGTCTGTCTCTGCCTCTGTCTGTCTTCCCTCAACCCCTTTTCTGCAAAAAGAAGCAAAAGAGATGATTTATTGTGCATGTGTTCTCCTTTGCCACAAGTGAGAACAAAAGTAGTCCAGGATGCTGTAGGTTGGGGATAGATGTTCAACAAGAGCTACTTCGGCTGTAATCAAAGAAGTCTCTCAGAGGTAATCATGAGGATCAGATACTAGTTCAGTCAGATCCATTGCAACACGTTTTTGACATTAGGATAAACACTATATTTCTTGTAGAAACTCTTGTACCCTGAAGGTCTCAGAAGAAAGGTGAGACAGAGTTCCAGGTAAACTAGCTGTGTACCTTTAGAGGCTGCAGGAGCAGAATTGAGAAATGGTGGCGGGGCTGGAGAGATGGCTCAGCGGTTTAGAGCACCGTCTGCTCTTCCAGAGGACCCGGATTCGATTCCCAGCACCCACATGGCAGCTAACAACTGTCTGTAGTTCCAGTTCCAGGCAAACACCAAGGCAAATAAATAAATAAATAAATAAAGTTAAAAAAAAAAAAAAGAAATCTTGGAGAAATGGTGGCATCTGGGGACACTGGTTCAAATTGCTGCACTCTAATTTTTAAAAATTAGTGTGTCTGTTTCTGTGTGAATATATATATGTATACTATATGTGTGCAGGTACCTGCTGAGTCAGAAGAGGGCCTCGGATCCCCTAGCATTGGAATTACAGGCAATTATTAGCTGCCACATGGGTTCTAGGCACTGCACCTAGTGTTATGATTTTGTGCGGATTTGGTATGGTTTGGATTTACCTGGTTATCTGGTGGCAGATTTTTATGGATGCACACAGGAATGTGGCAGAAGGCAGCAGTGGATAGCCTATAGCTGTTTCTGTGTAGAAAAGAGCTTTATTGTCAGACGGTATGGTTATGATTAACAGAAAGGCTATAATTACAATAGTAGAGATGGAGGAAGGGGAGAAAGAAAGGGGGGAACTCCCAAGAGAAACAAAGATGTGAGATAGACAGACAGACAGACAGATAATGATTCAGAAGTGGGAATCCTGCTTTAAATGGGGCTTGGCATCAGAGCTCAGAGGAGGGTGTGGTTTTCGAGGCTAGCACCGATATCCTCTGCATTAGCAGTAAATGCTCTTAACTCTTCCCATGATCTCTAGTTTTTATTGATTTATTTGTTTATTTGTTTTGTGAAATTATTTAAAAAGTGTGGATCTTTTCTGATGACTATAGTGTATATGCTCATAAAACTACAGATTCAACATTATCTAATCTTAGCATTGCTAATTTAGTTTTCCATATTTACCCCTCTGTTGATCAGCTTTTTGTTACACTGATATAATCACTTAAGAATGGTGTCAGAGGGTTTCTACTGCTGTAATAAAACACAGTGTCTAGAGCAACTTGGGGCCCTCGAGTTGAGGGTAGGGGTACTTCAGTTTATACGTTTCAGTAGCAGTCTATCATAAACTCAAGGCAGGAACTAAAACAGACCACAGAGTCCTGCTGCTTACTGGCTTGCTCTATCGGCCTTCTTCATACAGTTCCCAGGGTTGGCATTGCACAAAGTGGCCTGAGCCCTCCTACATAAATTATTAATCAAGACTGGTCTATGGCAACCCTGTGGGGCATTTTCTTGATTAATACTTAATGTGGCAGGGTCCAGCCTTCTTCCCAAATGACTAGTTTGTGTGTAATTGACAGAAAAAAGAAAAAAAACCTAACCAACAAGTAACTTCTTGTCAACTTGACATACAAATACAATTTTCCTTTATTGTTTATCTCCAAGATCTCTTACTAATATCAGTGACACAATATAAAACATTCCAAATTTTAAAAGACCCACACTTTATAAAATATCCTGTCTGAAATATCCACAGTCTCTAAAATTGTAAAGTTTCTCTAAAATATTCAAGGTCTCAGAACTATGAGTTCATGTAAAAATCAAAAGTAAAGTTACATACTTCCTTATTCCAAGAGGAGGAATCAGGGCACAGTCACAATCAAATCAAAACAAAACCAAAATTAAACAGTGTAAAAGGTCAGTGCTTGATGTCTGTGACCTACTCATGATCCTCTGGGGTCAAAAGGCTTAATTTCTTCAGCTCTGCCATTGGCAGCACACACAGCTTGTTTCCAAGGTTCAGTCTCTTCACTCCATGGTTGTTTCTTCAGAGGAACTCTAACCATGCCACATGGTGCCAAGCCTCAATTTCTCTCAATGACCTCTTCAATTTTGTGGTTTCTCCTGCAGCTGAAGATGTATCTTCACCATGACATCTCCTTTATCTCAACTCAACCCATCTTGTTCAGCTGTGTGGCTCGGTACCTTTTCTCAGAGCAACATTGCCTTTGTATCTCCTGGCAGCTCTAGTGACTTTGGGGTCTGTGTCTGTTCTGAAATGTTCCTGAGTTTTCTTAGCCTGGTAGCCCCGCCCACACTTCCTGTTCGCCTTTGGCCAATCAGCTTTTATTAAACCCATAGGTGGGACAAATATTTACATTACACTATACCAGCTCATCTTGTTCTTGTGTGCTCACTTTGTCTTTGCTGTTGTGTCCTAGTTAGATGGGACTTGCCAACCCCCCTTTCTACTGACAAGTAGACTCAATTCTCTTAGTGCTGGACACTGGGAAGGCATAGTGCCTTCTATGTATGGCAGGGTGTCCCTCAGGTTTTCAAAACTGTTGGAGCCATTCTTCATCGTTTCTTTTCTGCACTGCCCTGATTGTGTAACCTTTGCAGTAGGAAAGAAAATTCATACTCCAAACAAAGCAGACTTCAGCGAAGATGTCTGAAGAAACAGACATGTTTCACCTCATGCAGAGGTGTAGGGCACCAGGCAACAACAGCTGTTCTGGTGAGGGCAGCAGAAAAAAATAGCATTTGCATCTGTCTGCATCATTTAGCTCAAGGGAAGGGGTTGTTTATTTCACCTTTTTCCTTGCTTCACATTTTTTTACTTTTCTCCTTTCCTCTCCACTTTCCTGTTAGTCAAGCCCAGAATATCTGCGTTCTTGTTTTCCTCTGCTGCCTCAGATCTCAGCCCCAGTGAATGTCCACACACATGGTGCTCTGTGCCATTGGAAGGAGCGTGGCATTAAGGCAATACTCCCAGTGCAGTTCTTTCTATATAAGGAACTCTAGTGCCTTCTGCTGTGATGTTTTCCTTTCCTGGCTGTGGCCTGGATTTCATGCAGTCATCATACTCTGCATGTAGTTTATACAGACTACTAATTGAGCGGGCATCTTGAATGTTACTTGTACCTGTGGTTGTACTAAGGACACAGAACCAGAACAGATGCCTCTGAGCCCAGGCACCATTAGGTCCAGAGGAGACACTTGGGCAATTGATCAGGTCTAAAATGCAAACATTAGAGAAGTCTCAAGGACTTAAGAGCACAAGAAAGCATCTGAAGGTCTGGTGATGTCAGACAGCTGAGGAACAGGGGTGGGGGTATGAGTATCAGGATGGGGAAAAACCTCAAAGTCAGGAGAGACATAGTAAATCACCAGGACAATGGAGAAGATGGAAAGCCTGGGGATGTATGCTAAATGCAGACTCCTGTCCTGGGGAGCAGGGACAAGCAAGTACAGGACAACACCGGGAAGGAGCCAGCTTGGGAGAGAATCTGTGTAAGTTTGGAAGACTTTAAGTAGAAGAATAAGATGGCTGTATAAAAGCAGCTCCATTGTGGAAGATGAGCTGGAAAGAACTCAGGGAAGACAGCATACCAGGTACTGACCAGTACAACAGGAAATGCTTAAATGACGAGGCTGCATAAAGTTCCTGGAGGAAGCAAAAGAGAAGAAAAGTAAATCTTCTGAACTGTCATTTACCAGTTCCGCACACAAAGACAACATTGGGAATTCCATTACTGGCTTGGGACTAGCTGCACTACACTCAGTTCATTAAGTCTGTAAGTGATAAGCCTTAAGTGAGTCTGAGATCCTATAAAGTACTAGGGTTTAAAAATACTTCATTTAGTAAAGCATTATTTTCATATGTTGCAAGTTTTTGTGGCTTTGCTTTAGTAGCATGATTTAATAGCACATCATTTATTTGCAACTTTATGTGTATGTTTAGATTCAGCAAACATAAACTTTATGAGTTTAGAAAGATAAGAAATGTATATAGCATTTTAAAATGAAGATGGCCTATCAGCAGCAAATCATATACTCTAATGAAATTATTTGATATGTTGTACCTATTTTAAGATACAACTTTATTTAAGAGAACTGTACATTTAGTTACTGTATTTCTTGGCCATATAATGTGACTGAACTTGAATACTTTTACAAAATTATTTTTAAAAGATAATTTAGGGAACAATGCAGCAAATCACAAAGAGTATGCAGAGATTTTCAAGAGCTTTATTTTTAAAGCTATTCTTCTATTGTTAGCTCATAAATTATTAACCATTATATGAGGATTATAGACAATCATGCCTCAAATCTTAACCTAGAATAGATACAGAACAGATATACTCTATTTACATGCAACACGCTATTTCTCTTTAATTCATATTTTCATTTACAACAGAAGTTATACTAAATATCAGTTTCTTTTTCTTTCTCTTTCCTTTTTTAACAAATGATGAGTTCATTAAAATAAGGCATGTATTCCAGCTTCTGAAGTGCTACCAGAATTATTTCTAGGTTTTTAAATATATATTTTGAATTCTTTCATGCAAGATGTAAGTTTTTAACAGTCCTAAGTAATGTTCCCAAGGATCAGATTTCAGTTTGCTATATGAAAGTATAGTAGCTCTTTGTTCCTCTTGAGTTATAACCTCATGTTTCCATTCCAATTCTGTTGTCACCTCTGCACTCAATTCTATTGTGAGAAAATACTTTATCAACACCCTTCCCTTTGAGATTTTTTTCAGACTACATGCTGGTAATAGTGCCAATTTGATTTCTATTGGCACTAAATGTAGCAACCTTGAATCACATGTTAGTTTGGAATAATTTGTGCTTACAGCTCTAAAACTTTCAAAGGGCTACTGACAGCTCATTTATTAACAATAATCCTACTTTAAAATGTTAATTTTAACTCACAGCAAATTATATAATCCAGTGCTGTGAAAAGCAGGGACCAAAGAACTTGATGTATAATATGTACCCTCCTTTTACCTCAGTTTTGCTGTCAACCAAATCTATGTTCTAACTTCAAAGAAAAAGTCAGTGTTCAGGAGGAATTTAGAAATGGTAAAGAGCTATAGGTACAAGCACCCCCACTTTTCCTATTTCAGGCTTATTATTAACCCTAAAACCACTTAAGCAGTACTTGTAATTATCTTACAAGATGTTAGCACAGTGCTGCCCTGCAGAAAGTTACAGGTCTTTGTGTTTCTAAATACAGGTATATACATTAGTAATTTAAAAAAAATCTTAAAAGGACTAAATTCCAAAGGCACAAAAGAAACTAGATAACTTACACATATATAAGCTTTGATTAGTTTAAAAATTAAAAGAATCATGTATGTATTTACTCTTATTTATTTGCTTATTGGTGTTTTGAGACAATGTATCAGATAGTCCATGTGGTGATATATTGTATATTTAATAAAATTAGTCTGGAATATCAGAGGACAACTTAACAAGTGAGGGTAATATTTAAGTTGATAGGCTTCAAGTAAAAACAGGTTTCCCTTCACAAAGGGAAAGCTGCATTCTGTCATGAAATGGAAGTATATTGTATATTGAGCTAAGCAGGCTCTGAAGGTAAAGTTACATGACGTTTCTCATTCCTGTTAAACTGCTGCCTGCTCCCTGCCTGTGCCTGTGGTCCCATGGAAAGTTCTTTATGGTTAGTTGGCAGAGGAATAGAACATTTAGGCATGTCTTGTAATATTTCTGTATGATACTCAGTACGCGACACCAAACTGGTGCATTTGCAGCTTTATCACTTCTTTCCAAGACATTCCTGGGGAGCGGTAGTGAAGGGAACTCTTAGAAGTGGGGAACTCTTGAGCAGTGTATATGGGTGTTTATTTGCTTGGGAGGAGTAATGATCACACTAACTTGTGGACTGTATAGTCGTTAGTCTGGCTATTTAGTCAGGTCAGATGGAATACCATCAGAAAGTGGAGACTAGGAAGCCCAGTGAAGAGATTTGTGGTTAGAACTCTTTAAGTGAGAAAAATCATGATGGTATTTGTATAAGGTGTCAGTGCCCGCCAAAAATTTGATTTCAACAGAAAAGGATATAATCAGGAGTACAGTAATGTGTTCCTGTAGATAGTAGCTCTGTCTTGTCTCTCGGTAATGGTTCAAGGGACTAATGAACAAAATGGCTGTGGCAAAAAAGGATGGGGATCATACATGAGCTCAGTAACATGATTTTTGCTCCTGGAGGCCAGTCTGGCTACAGCTGATGCCAAGTATGCAATCTGCTACAGTGGAGACTCACTGAACCTAATATAGCAGCATGCTCAGATGAGAAGGAACTATCTAGTGGCAGTTTGACAACATTGAATTGCTTGTATCATGGAAGAGGCTGTTTTTGTTCTTTCTGTATTCTAGTTCCATTTTCATTGACAGAAAGCCACTTCAGGGAGAAAGGAGTTTATTTCTGTGTCTAGTTCGGAGTCATGGTTTGTCATTGTGGGGAAGTCCAGTTAGGGACTTGAAACAGTCTAGAGCAGAGAGAAGTGAATGCATACACAATTCACTGGCTTTCTTCTGCTCAGCTGGATTTCTCCATTTGTAAACAGTTCAGGATCCCTGCCCAGGGAATGCTCAAGCATCCTTCTATTAAGAATCCTAAAAAAAATGAAAAGATAAAATAAAAAAAAATCATCCTGAATTAAGATGTCTCAGTTTTCATTTGTTTGTACCATCCTGCTGCCTTTGACTTCATCAGTACTTCTTTTTTATTGATGGTCTCTATTTTTGCTTAGGTTCAGGTGGTGGCTAGTTTTGTAACTGTGTTTTTATTTATCTGTTTTGTTTTTGTCTCTTTCTGCTTGCCTCATAACATGATCATATTGTGTGTGTGTGTGTGTGTGTGTGTGTGTGTGTGTGTGTGTGTGTATTCTTAAAAGTATTTAGGTTTTAACCATAGCCCTCTCTTTACAATTTTGTTCAGATGTCTGCTTAGAATTTAGGTTCCTCATCCAGTACAAACACAACAACCCTTTGGGATATTCTGCTATCATTCAGTATTGAAACTCCAGAACTTTCTTTTTTATTCCTTGTTTTGCCAGGAACACTACCATTCAAATGCCAGACTTATATTGCTTGTACTTTACTGTGGGACCATGTTAGTCTGTTTGCGCTATAACAAATAGCTTGATTAGGCATTTGTAAACAATATAAGTTTGTTTCTCACAGTTGGAGATATTCAAGATCAAAGCCCTGGGAGAAGAGGTGTCTGGTAAGAGCACGGTCATAGGAACCCCGCCTGCTGTGTCCTTATATACTGTCTTTCAAGCTCTTGTATTAGGATAATTATCTCACCCTGAGGGAGAGCCCTAATCACTTCTCTAGAGAACAATCACTTAGTATCATCACAGTTGGGATTACGTTTCTGCATTCATTTTCTTCAAAGGGACACAAATATTCACACTATAGTAGAAGCCAGTCAAGGAAAAAGGGCTGAGCAAGTAACTCTGTAGAAGAATATCAAGCCCCTCAGGTGTATGCCCAGGAGTGGGATAGCTGGGTTATATTAGATGCTCTTTTAGCTTTTCTGAGACCTCTCGACAGAGATTTCTTTTGTGGCTGTACCTATTTGCAGTCCCACCACAGGATTTCACTGACTCTTTGGAAGTGGTGATTAGATGTTTGCTTATTGTAGTCTCAGCCTCCAAGGCAGGTATTCAGTGGTAGTGGCTGGAACTGAACTCTACAGTGATTCTTTGGGTTCAGTCTTTGCTCTTCTTTCTAATTTGTATCCAGGCCATACATACTCTTACTCAACTATACACAATTTATTTTAATAACCTCACCATCTTTCAGCATTGAGTTTTTCTTTGCTTCTAGCTCCTTAGTATTCTATTGCCAGAGTAATCTTTTTCTGAAGCATTATTTTCATCATGTTAAAACCTATTGTTATGAATCGCTTCTCGGCCTTTTGGCTAAGATCAGGTGAAGTATCTGTTCTTATCAGTTTAATATCTGATTTGTCCTCTATCCAAGGACAATATATTAAATAGATTGTTGGAACTAGGAGTTGGAATAGGAGCTTGCTCCGTCCACTCCAAAAAAAGAAGAAAAAGAAAATCTATTGTTATGAAGAAACTCTGAAGAGCACATGTGTGCGGGAGCACGCTCCTTTTTGCTTATTCGCTGTCTGAAAACAAAATGGGTCACAATAGCTCTACTGGAGTCATCCCTGCAAGTTCAGCCAGGGTTCTTGCTCTTGTTGCCTCTGCTCTAACCGCCACAGTCTGATCCAGAAATGCGGGCTGAACATGTGCTGTCAGTGTTTCTTTTAGTGTGCAAAGGACATAGACTTCATTGAGTTGGACTAAGCTACCCTGAATGGACTATTCAAGACTGTCTACCCAGTAAAACAGATCATGCTAGTCTTTGTACATAAATAATAATAAGAAGAAGAAAGCGAAGACCTTCAAAAGAAACAAACCAAACCTATTTTACTTACAGATTTAATTAAAGCCAACTAGTTGGACATTCCAGGTATTGAATTAGCTAGTCTCATGTGCCCTTTTTTTATGTTACAAAAGTTTTCCAGATAATATAGCTAATTAAAACAGCATTCATAATCATCTATTAGGAAAATAATTACTTCTACCTAGCTACTTTATTCTGGTATCTTTCTCACCCTGATTTTTCAACCCTTCTCCAACTTCTTTTGTGGTACAAAGGGTTGAGTCCAGGACTTTAATGCATGCTAAACAAATAGTCTGCCATTGAACTATACCCCTACCCACTAGGAATTTATGAACATCCCTAAAATGAGTGGATGAGAGCCATATGTCATCAGTGTTGACATATAATGTCAACTTTCTGACCAGTTCCATGTAATAATAATACTCAACATCTCATAGAGTCCATTAGCCAATTAATTTATATTTCTCATACAATCATGCAAATTTAATAAGGTTTAACTCATTAAATAAATTGAGTACTTCAGTCATATAGCATGAAACATTTGAATTGACTTCAGAAACATTTTTATTTCTACTTTAATTTGAATTTGCAAATGCACTTTTAAAATTAAGCCTCCTTTTAGCTTCAACATAGTGAATGTAATCAAATGGATATAATCAAATGACTTTTAGCACATTTGATTACATATGATTAGCAGAAACTATGGCAACAGAATGAAAAATGTGTTTTACTGATTGTTTTTCTACATGAGAGTGGGAAGTTCTGAGTTAAACATTTACAACTTAAGAAAAAGTTTATAGGTGATATGTATTGTAAAGTATGTTTGACAATTGGACTATCTAAAAGTTTGAATTAAGAAACTATTCATCAGTCATAGATTTGTAGCTGAAATATGCCATGTAGAATATGATTAGAAATCAGTAATAGTTATTTTTGGGGTATAGGGTTAATACATATTTTAAAGATCTACACAATTTTTTTAACTTTTAGATTTATTTTTATGAGTTGATGTTTGTGTGTATGTATATGTCATATGGATGCCAGTGCTTGAGGGAACCAGAGAAGGGTATCAGATCTCCTGGAGCTGGCATTAATGGGTGGTGGTGAGCTTCCAACCACTGGGTGTAGATGCTGCAACCAGATTCTGGTTCTCTTTAAAAGCGGGGCATGTTCTTAAGTGCTTCAAGCCATCTCTCAACCTTCAAGGTCTACTTCAGATCTGCCTAACATCCTTTTTTGTTAAACAGTGATCCTGGATAATTTTACAATAAAAATTATTTAAATATGAGGAGAAAAAAATTAAGTGTTTTTTAAAATTATGTTCATTCTGGTCTTGTAACTATCAAGATGGCTATTATGAAAAAGGAGATAGGAAGTTTGGTCATTCATCAGGAACTGACCATGTGTAGTTGGTAGGAATTTAGAAGGTACAGAACAGCCTTGATGAAAAATAATGTGGAGATTACTCAAAGAATTAAAAATAGAATTACTAGTACTACTTCCACTTCCCATACAATTTTAGTCCATGTAAGAATCGAAAGCAGACTCCATGTACATAGCTAAAAATGTGACAGCAACACACATGTTCATTGACGAGCGAATGTATAAGCATATAGTGATATGCAATTTAGTTTTAAAAAGAAAGAAAAATTTGACACATGCTTTAACATGGATGAAATTTAGGTACTTTATACTTAGTGAAATAAGCTAGCTGCAGTAGGGTATGATCCCTTTAAATAAAGACACATGGGATAGCCAAAATTATAGATACAGAAAGTACCAGTACTGGTTGTCAGGGCAAGAGGGTTTGAAGAGTAGCTCCTTAATTGATCACAGGGATTTCACTTTCACAAGATGGAAGTTACACAGGTGGTGATGGCTGTACAACAATGCATTTGATAACAGTGACTGGAACACTTAAAATGACTAAGATAGTCAATTTTCTGTTGCATAGATTTTACCACAATAAAGATAAAAAAAGACAGGCCAGTCATATTTCCCAGACTGCACGTGTTTGTATTGGAATATGGTTATTAAATATACTGGGCTGGGAGAAATTAGTTATGATGTAAGGAACTAATTCTTCCTCCTTTCCATTTGCTCTCTCTTGGAGACAAGATTCCAGTTGCAGGCCAGGCCATTTTCTCTCTCTTGGAGATGGGATTCCAGTTGCAGGCCAGGCCATTTTCTCTCTCTTGGAGATGGGATTCCAGTTGCAGGCCGGGCCATTTTCAAAGTTGCAGCCCTCCTGCCTCCCCTCCCTAGTACTTGGGACTATAGACACACACTACACCCTGCTCAGGAACTGATTCTTTTAAGTCTATGTAATGTAAGATTTTTTTTTTTAAGAATTGTTAAGAAATCAAACATTTTACAGTGAATCATTGTAGTATTCATTTGAGTTTTGACATTTAAACAACATTGTTTGATGTGTTTCTGAAGACATTAGTTAAATTCAGTTTCAAAAGTGATTACCCAACCAAAGAGCACGCATTTAAAGAGGACAGCACCAGCCAAGAAGTCAAGGGTTTTCAGCATGTTTAATGAGGAAAGTGTTGGGTTGGGCTTTTTTGTGAAAGCATTCAACATTGTTTACACCTCTCTTTTCCTAAATAATCATTTAGATTAAGTTCAGTAATGTATTATGTTGGAATTCATTTTGTGCACCAGGCTGGATTTGGCCACCCAGAGATCCTTCTGCCTCTGATCCAGTTAATTGGCATACAGACAGTCTTGAAGGAGACCTTAGAAAGATCCAAAATATTCTTTTAACCCAGCATTACTAGTATTTAACTGCTCACCTCATGTGGGCACCAGCTTAGATGCCAGCTCTGAACATCTGATAAGCTCAGACTGCTGCTTTGTTTTAATCTTTAAAGAGTTCTCATAAGGTATTGTTTGTAGGGGAAGGAGTTAATAACTTTTCAGGATATAGGCTTATGTTGTGATTTGGTGTCATTTTGCTGTTAGAACCCGAAATGCCCAAACTTTGATCTTCCAATCTTCTCTTTTAACCCTTAGGAGCCACAAAGGATCTGTCTGTGCAGAACAAAAGTAGCTTCTAAGAGTCAGAATACCACCTTAGTAATAGCTGTATGTACTTCTAGCATGTCAGTACAGAACTATTACATATATATAACCCAAGTGAGGATTTTTCCTTCCTGACCAGCTTCATCAAATCATAATCTCGGGACCAGCATGTTTAGGCATGTGACTTAGAATGTTAGAAGAGAGAGCAAGTTAGTGGACCCTAGTTGTCTAATTCAGAATCCCATAATAAAAATACCAGCCACTGAATAGTGAAGCCAACATACAATGGAGAATGGTGGGTCATACTTGTACTCACAGCACCTGAGAGGTGCAAGCAGAATTGCTGCAAATTTGATGCTAGTCTGAGCTACAGAGTGAGACTTTTATCTAAAACCAGAAAATACTCCCAAACAAATCAATCTCAGGTAAACTTAATCATAACTCTGTTCTGGAAACTGAAATGCCCAGGATCAGATATTGTCAGCTTCAGTCCCTAATGTGTACTCTGATGTGGCAGAAAGCAAAGCAAGAAATGAAGTGCATTCTTTCCTGTTTCCTTTTGACCATTTTATAGATGTACATAATGTATTGTGAATCTATTCATCCTGTTTCCGGGTCTGAGTACATTCATCCTGTTACGGTATCTTATCAGACAAACCAACAAAATGGTCAAAACAGAGCATCAAGGCAACCACATCTACGTTGTTAATTACTGTATGGATGAAGGAGAAGAATGAGAGAACAGTCTGTCTTCCCCAGGAAGTCTGACCATGCTGTAAAGTTGAGTCAAAACTCAAAGGGGCAGGAGAGAGAGATCAACAAAGAAAAGTGCTTTCTGCAAAGACTAATAACCTGAGTTTGACCACTGGTACCCATGGGGATGCTAGGAGAGACCTGACTACCAGAAGATGTACTCTGAGGATTGTGACATATGCACCAGAACACACACACACACACACACACACACACACACACACACACACACACACACGTTAATAAATCACTAATAAACCTATTTTTAAAAGACCCATGTAGGATCTGATTTTTCTAATGTAGTAACTCTACCTGTTCCTACTAATGTGCCCCCTCCCCATTTATGTATTGAAAAAAATGGAATTTAGAGTTTTCTTTCCGAATTTTGGATTCATGCATGGGTTTCTAAGCTCTCTTCCCTGAGGAGAGAAGTAGAAAGGGAGTCTAATGGAGGCATGATTGGACTGGGAGAAGGAACAAAGGCTGCTGTCTCTTACAATCACAATGAAATACCAACTCCTTTGTGGGTGAAAAAGACAGTGGGCAGTTGTGACTGCTCCGGCAGTACTTACTGGCTCTGGTACCTTGTTCCAGGCCTGAAGCTTGTATCTTTTGAGAAACATAATTTAGACTTTAATTAGTCTGTGACTGTCTCACAAATGTAGAAGACAGTTACACAGTTGGTAATGTTTATTTTACCTTTAAGAAGGAATGAAATTTGTAAATATCTAAGTCTTATTCTGATAATGTTAGAATTTTTATTTGGAAGTTTGTGCTTTTGTTCTTGAGGCTAACAATTTAATTAAAGAAAAATATAGGTTTTTTTTTTTTTTTTTTAGATCTTCATGTTCAAAGGCTCTAATTGTACTGACAAAACAGTATCACAGAAATGAGAACTATTTAGATTCATGTTTGTGTATGTGTTTGCTTCAGAGTCTATGTAATACAATATTTACTGTTCGGTTTTTAAATCCTGTTCCCTGTTTTAGTCAGTGTTGTTGTGAAGAGACACTATGACCAAGACAACTCTTAGAAAAGAAAGCATTTAAATGGGGGCTTGTTTACAGTTTTAGAGGGTTAGACCCTTATTAGCATGGCAGGAAGCAGGTAAGCATGGAGTTGGAGCAGTAGCTGAGAGCTTTACAATCTGATTCACAGGCAGGAGAGAGAGAGAGAGAGAGAGAGAGAGAGAGACAAACTGACTGACTGACTGACTGACTGACTAGGCCTGGTGTGGAATATTGAAGTCTCAGAGCCTAACCTCAGCTACATAATTCCTCCAACAAGGCCACACCTCCTAATCCTTCCCAAACGGTTCATGGTGTGTGTGTGGAGATGATGCATGCAAATATATGACTCCATGGGGGCCATTTTAATTCAAATCACCACATACCCCATACAAAAACCTTAGTCTTGGTGAGCTGGTTGGACCCCTTGACCTGCTTTTTTAAAATAATTAAAAACTTAATTTAATTTACAATATGAATTTAGTTAAACTTTGACAAAATATTGAAATTATATATTGAAACATATAGCTCTAAAATTTCTTTTTTGAGCCTAATTTTCTTGAAGTTATGGTCTCAAAGTTCTAATTTATTTGTAAACACTTAACTTGTGCACAACAAGTACTGTATAAATTTACTATATAAAATTTGACTCTTTCAGTCTTCATTACAACTTCATGAGGTAGGTCTTAATTTCATTTTCTTTTCTTTTACAGACATTTGGAAAGATTTGTATGTTGAACACCTTTATACTCACTGTCCAGATTCTGTATTTGTCATATTTGGCTTACGACATAGGTATTCATATTCAGCCATCATCCATTGTTTCTATTGCTTTCAAAGTAGATTGTAGACACCAGTATCCTGTCAGGGTAGAGTTGTTGTTAATAATTTCTATCTTACATTATTGGGAACTGACATACAGAATTTGTTCCTGGTACACGCCTTTAAGTGGTAGAACTAGTAGTTGGGTCAAGTATTTCTTGATGACTTCTGCAGAGAGCTAGGTCACATAATATTCATAGGCATTATTACTAAGAGCAATTTGTTGAATACATTTTAAGAATGCATTGTCTCTGCCTTGAAGATTTATAGTACAGAATCTGTGAGGTCCCATGGTAAAGAAGCAATTTAACTTTGCTGAAGTAAACCATTTTTAGTTTTTTTCTACCAGAATACTTTTCTCGAAACAGCCTTTTCATATGTAATTGGGTAGGACCCAAGCCCAATGGATAATATTGTGGAAAATGCTCACTAATAACATGTCTTTCTTTTGCTTATTTAGGACATAATATGTTTTGAAGAGTATGTATATTTAAACATATTCCTAGAATTTTAGAGCTGACAACGATCTTAGTTTTCTAAATCGCTTCACATGGGGAACCAAGACAGTGTGTGCACGTAGCTAGTGTACACTATCTCATGCTATATTTTTAGTGACCTAAACATAACCCAGAATCTAGTATGGTAGTTAGGCATGCTGTATTTGTTATATAAATGAATACCTGTAAATCTATTCCGTTTTCACTACAGATCTACCTGTGTATTATAACTTTTGTTTATTATTAGGCTTTATTTTAATTTAACCTATGGTACAAATAATAATGTCTAGTAAGTAATTTTTTCTGACAAATTTATTATAATTAAGATAGGAAATATAACTGTATAAGTAATTATATAGAATCATCCCAGGATCAGAAACAAAACTTTGCTGATATCCCATAAAGCCCCCACAGAGTTTTCCTGTTGCTAATCCCTTTAATTTTTTTCTTTCTTTTCTCTTTCTCTCTAGCCAACTTAACAGGACATGCAGAGAAGGTGGGAATTGAAAATTTTGAGCTGCTGAAGGTCCTAGGAACTGGAGGTAAATCTCAGGTTTATTCCCCCACCCCCTTTTAAGAACAAACAGTGTTTTCTATCCAGTGACATAGAGTTGATGACCTTCATGGAGAAGCCATTGACAATTTTAAGAGCATGAGGAATCCAATAAGAAAAATAAAGAATCTCTTTTGCCTAGCTCAGTCCCAGCACTTGCGATGTCAGAGGCAGCACTAACAAGAGTTCAGTGCTAGCCTGAGGAAGCCAACAACAGAAGCCCTTTTTAATCTAATGTTGGGAATGTAAATAAGTATGTCTTTACTTAGACACAGTATTGGTTTTTAGAAGTCACTAGCATATAGAGAGCTTATTATATGCCAAACACCTTAGGAAGTGATTTATATTGATTGATTTAGTTAGTTTTCTCTGATGGCTCTTGTAATTCAGGGCACATCATTGTAATAAGGAACAAGTCAGGATCTGTCATTAACTCAACACTTAAGAGTCTGGCTAATTGAAGCATGGTTCTATTTATATCCTATCATCTATGTATGATTGAAATGATCTGTATTCATTAACATTTGAAAAAGCTTTTCCAAGTCATAAATTAAAAAAAAAATAGCCACAGAGGAGAATATATACTGCAGTTATACAGTAGAAGCAAATATATAAATGTCTACATGTATTAGCATGGGGAAAAATACCTAAGATGAATCCCCAAATGGTAACATCATAATCTCTGGGCGATTTTGCTTTTTTGTTTTTTGTTTGTTTTGTTTTAGTTTTTGTTGTTGTGGTGGTGGTTTTTGGCTTTATTCTTTCTTGTATTTTTGAATATTCTCTTTCTCAACTCCGGTTGTCCAGAAGACAGGCTAGTTCTGGGAGGCATGGCATCTGCGCAGTTCTAGAGATCCCTCCACTCGGCAGAGCCTGTGTGCACTGCAATGCTCCACTGTTGCCCTTGTCAAGCTGATTCACAAAGCCACATATGTTTGTACTGGGCCCTGCCAATCTAGTACCCACCCTGGCTTTGGAGTATCCTGCTCTGCAGTTACAACAGCTGTGAGAGCTGGCTATTCTCATTCCCCTGTCTCGAATCCTGTAGAAGAAGCTCTGAACTCCGTCCTTAGTAGGCCATGGGCATTTCCATAGAAGGAGGGGCAAGGCCTCAGAGGACAGACCATTTTTCTTTCTCATTAAAGTTTAGCCTCACAGTTTAAGAAGCATCTGCCTTTTTAGATTTTTTAGCTCTTGTTGGAAGTTGCAACTGCCAACGTTACAGCAACTGGGTTTCTAACTCATTCTCCTTGCCTTAGCCTCACACATGTTTATATTCATATGTACAAATTATCTTTAAGTCATTCAATAGTGAGTGTTTGTGCTCTGGGACATGTCATACAAGGGTTTGTTTTATAGCCATCCTAAGTTATTTAGCATACAATGTAGAGCCAACTAATAAGCCTGATGGTGTATTCCTACCAGCTAAAGCTGTGATGCCAGAAAGAATCTTAGTGTAGTTGCCAACTTGAACATTTTTCAGTGCTTTCTCACCTTTACGTCACTTATAGAAGTATATTTTTAAGGAACAAAACTAGTTCTACCTTACCTAATCCAAAAGAAAGGATGCTTTCATAATATCAAAATAATGTTGGTTATCCCTACCTTTGTTTCCTGTTTCAAAGGTAGTGTTTATTTACTCAAAGGGGAAAACAAGTCTAGACCTGTGGTTCCCTTAAAAATAATGTTTGCAATATATTGTCACAAGGTTTTCAGGTCAAGTTCTCCTCACATTATGTGTTACATCTACATAATTTTTTTCTTTTTGGTGACAGCCTAATTGAGATATAGTGTAGATATCCACCCTCCCATTATAATTATTAAAATATCTTTAAATTTTACTCATTTAAAGGACACAGTTAATGCTTTGAGTGTATTTAGAGTTGTGAAACTATAACCACAATCACTTTTGTTTTAACCTCAAGAAGAAGCCTTGAGTCCTTTAACTGTTACTTCTCATGCTTACCATTTTCTCTGCCCCTAAACAACCACTACCTGTTATTCTGGACATTTTCTGTAATTGGAGTCATACAATATGTAGATTTGGGTGACTGGCTTTTTTCATGTAGTATAATGCTCTCTGGGTTAAAATATGTTGCAGCAGATATTAGCACTTCTTTCCCTTTATTACCAAATAGTTTATCATATGGCTATACCCCATCTTATTTATCCATTCATCAGTTGATGACTATGATAGTTAACTTTACTTGTCAACATAATAACTATAATCTCCTAGGAGGAGAGTCTCAACCATACATTAGGTTGGCTGGTGGGCATGTATGTTTGGGGATTGTCTTAAGTGAATCAGTGTGGGAAGACCAAGCCCATTGTGTGTAGCACCCTTCTCTCCAGGGGTTCCTGAACTGCTGTAAAAGTGGAGAAATTGAAGCAAGCAAGATAAGCATGTACTCATTGCTCCCTGCTTTTGACTGGATATGGTGGGACTAGCTGTTAGTCATTCCTGCCTTGCCATCCCCACACTGATGGACGGTAACTATAAAGTGAAATGCATACCCTTTTCCAGTCAGTTGCTCGTTGTTAGAGTATTTTATCTTAGTAACAGAAGTGAAACTAGGACAGTGACCACTGAGGTTGTTCCCACTTTTTATCTGTAAAGTGTGAACTTGAATGCTATGAACAGTCATACTGGTGTTTCATGTCAACTCAGTGTTTCATTTCTTGGGTATATTCCTAGGAACACATTGACAAATTAAATAGCAACTGTTTAACTTTTATTCCATAAAAGCGTCTCAGTCCCTGTTGACCATTTATATTCATATTTTTCTGGACCAGTTAGTTACCTGAGAGACATTAGTTGGGGAGGAAGGGGTATTTGACCTACTGGTTTCGTAGTGAGAAGGTACAGTGGTGTTCATGGGAGCAGAAGCATGAAGCAGTTGGCTCACATTTCAGTGGATCAGAAAGTAGGGAGGAGTGTTTTGCTAGGTACTAAGTGAGAATATAATCTTCAGGATCCATCTGTTGTAGAATGTTATCTTAAGGTGTGTTACTTTTGTTTATGTTGTGCATTTGTTTAACTCTGTGAAGCTGTGTTACTTCGCCTGTCTAAAACACTTGATGGTCTAATAAAGAGCTGAAGCGTCAGTAGGAAAGTGGGAGAAAGGATAGGATAGGGAACTTGCAGGCAGAGAGAATATATAGGAGAAATTTGGGAGGAAAGAAGACAGAACCAGAGAACAAGGAGAGGAAGATGCTACGAGCCAGCTACACAGCCATACAGCCAGCCAAGAAGTAAGAGTGAAATAAGAGATAAAGAGGTAAGAAAAGGAAAAAGCCCAGAGGCAAAAGATAGACAGGATAATTTTAAGTTAAGAAAAGCTTGCAAGAAACAAGCCAAGTTAAGGTCGGACATTTATAATTAAGAATAAGCCTCCATGTGTGATTTATTTGGGAGCTCAGTGGTGGTCCCCTCAGAGAACGAAGAGTAAAAACAATCAACATTTTGGTGTTCAACTTGGGACTAGAGTAAAAGAGATTTCAACAGTATTCATCCCCCAAGGACTCATTTCTCTCAGCTAGGCCTCATCTTTAACGGTTCTATAACATTCTAAACAGTATCATCGTCTGGGGACAAAGCTGGAGGACATTGCACATTCAAGCCCTAGTACCATCTCATTAGGGACCTTAAAATTAATTCCTGAGCCTTAGATGTCTAAGGTTCAGGGATCAGCCTCCAGACCACACTGAATAGTGTGCTAACTAACATACAGGACAGTTAGGACAATGTGAGAGGAATGTTTTAGTAAACTTTGAAGCTTATTAGAACAATATAGTGAGAACCATTTTTTTTCTTACCTAAATTATTACACGATAATTTTTTTATAACTTTTAAACTTATAGCAAACAAACTATAATTTAAAGAATGAGACAGGGTACTTCACATTGTACTTGATACAAGACACACCACATCATAACTTTCACAGACCCAGGATTTTTAGGTTTCACATAAATTTAGTTGACTTCATAGTTCATTAGGACCTCTTCAAACAGACCAGTTTATAAGCAAGCAGCATCTATAAATAATTCTTACTGTATTTAGTTTTTAGGGAAAAGGTGCCTATTCTCTCAACAGTCATGTGGTTATCATAAAGGTGAGGTGCATGTCACTATTTGGTGAATTTTAATACCATCCTTCATGTTTTTTTTCAGTAGACAAAAACTTTTCAAAAAAGTTGTAATATTCTAAGTACAGCTCATCTGGTATTAATAAAAGTTGGAATAAACCATCAGCACTTAAAAGTATGACCATGGGCCAGCAAGATGGCTTGGTGGATAAAGACACTTGCTCCCAAGCCTGTCTACCTGAGTCATATACCTGAAACACACCTGGTAGAAGGAGAGAGCTGACTCCTACAGGTTGTGTAACACACATAGGCACTAAAATGTTTGACATCCATCTTTCAGCTTCTTCTAATGCTTGACCCACATAAAATCTGTGCAGGGTAGCAAATGTCAAAGTTTTTAAGAAAGACAAGTTTTCAAGTTGTCTTACTTCACTGAATTTTGGGGGTACCAACTAAATTTCTTTTCATGAACCTCTTTTTGCCTCTGTTGCAGAAGACCATTGGTAGTTTGTCTTGATCACATCAGGATTGATGACGGTACAGAAGCTCCAGGCGGGCAGCTGGGTAGCCTTTCAGGAGTGTAGCTGGGTTCAGTAAGGAGCCTTTGGACCATGCAGTAGCCCATCGACCTCTAAAATTTTCTCTGGTAAATTTATCAAGAGTAATGTTTGTAGTTAGAAATTTTTCTATGTCCCACAGTTGCTTGGTCACAAACACACAAAAGCTTATGTTAATTACAGACTGTTTTTTGGTCTGTGGCTCAGGCTTCTTGCTAGCTAGCTCTTGCATCTTAAATTAACCCATTTCTGTTAATCTATGTATTGCTACATAACCAGTGGCTTACTTTCACATCTTGCTTCTTGGAAGGGTGGATCCTGTCTGCCCTGACCCTACTTATCTCCTGTCTCTCTGCTTGGATTTCCCACCTTGCTGTAAGCTGTATTGCCATAAGCCAAAACAACTTCTTTAGTAACCATGGTAGCACCACATATTCACAGTGTACAGAAAGACCATCCTACAGCAAATGTCTTATACACAGTAGCTTCTCAGTAAATACTGGTTGGATAAATGTAGAGTTGATTTCCTTCCTATTATAAGACTTCTGCAGTGATCCTTGAATATTTAAAAGCAGACTACTTTTTTTGTTTTTAAGTTTCAACATTTGCCTTGTCTGTATTTTGTCTGAGATTATGTTCTAGAAAAGAATTTTGATATTTTCTATATTAAAGTGTTAGAAATGTTAGCTTTTATTATGCCCTTTATTAAAAGCAGAAATTAGCAGCATAAGTGACCCAAGGAAACTATTTACATAATTTCAACTTTGCTTTCCTGAATCCAGTTATTATTCATTTTACCTTTTCAATAGAAGTATACCAGTTCCTCTAAAAAGTAAATTAAAGGAAAACTCTTATACTTAGATCATATTTTATTTCAGGTATAGATAAAACCACATAACTCTTAAGTCAGTAGTAATAGATGACTTCTGGCATCTACTGAACTTTCTTAAATATACTATGAAGGTGAAATATTACTTAGTTTTTATATTGCATTGTATAGCATGCATGTAACAGCAATTATAAAACTAATTCTTTTCCTTGATCTAGCAGTTTTATATGGCAGAATGTTCCAGTTACAGAAGTAGAAATGAAAAGATACTTTATTTTCTTTTTTGGCTTAGGTTGATATCTGAGATGTCCTGAAAACCCTTTCATTATTAAATCCCCAAAGTGCTAGATAAAATACATTTTAAAAACTAGGTCTGCCACTGACTGCATAGGTTAACTGACAAGAATAAGAAAAATCCTTAGATTCAAAAGAGTAAATGGGAGCAAGAATCTACAAAACTAAATAAGCTCCCTGAAGACACAAGTTTTTCTGGGACATGTACAATAAAAGTGAGCTAGTTTTAAATTTGCAGTTTGTATGCTTGGCATGGGAGATTGCATGTGAGGCGCAGGAGAGACACAGGCACTACTGCTCATTAAAAGAAGAAAAAAATCCAGCCTGCAAAGGGACAGAGGAGAAATTTTCTGGCTCAGCATTGGCTTGAGGTGGCAGGGGTGGGGGCACAGAAGAAATGCAAATATTCGAAGCTTGATCAGCCATAAGCTGGTCATCATACAGGTCTGCATCTTCAATAGTATGTACTATGTAATAATTAAAGTGGAACAGAAATTTATCTTATGCTAGTGGTTTCTAGTTAAAGCAAACATTAATCCTCTTAGGAATAAACTGATCTCTGTATAGGGCAGTGTATATGTGTGTGTATATGCACGCGCACAGGTATATATATATAATGTGCCTATGTGTGGAAAACTGAAGTTGGCATCAAATGTCTTCCTCAGTTATTCTCTCATCTTTTTTCTGTCTGTTTCTCACTAAGCCTGGAACTTAATTCAACTAGGCTCTCTCGCCAGTGAGTCCCCATCTCTGCCTGCTAGCACTGAGGTTGCAGATGACTGCTTCTGCACCCAGATTTTACATGTTCTTTGAGGATTTAAATTTAGGCTTCCTGCTTGCAGACACTTTACAGACAGGGCCATCTCCCAAGCCTTTACCTAGGTATTAAAGGAAGTATTAAAGAAAGTTATACAAGTAAGACCATGCCTAAAACATTGGAAACATCTAAGAGCAAAGAAGCTTGTCTGGAAGAATGGAAACAGCAAAGCAGCACAGACACAGATTATTTTAGATTTGAAATATGATGTAAATGCTTATGTTTATTTTAGTAACATACACAAAATAATTTATATTTGTAGAGCAAATTGCAATGTTTTAATTTTTTATGTTATATGGATTTATTCAAGATAATTATCTAACATACTTACCACTTCACTAACTTTACTACCTTGATGTAAGGATGTGAAAAAATGTTAGCAATATTGAAATATATAGTACATTATTATTTAACTACAGAACACAGTAGTATAATACTAAAACTTATTTATTTCAGGCAGGGTATGGTGGTATACACTTTTAATTCCAGAACTTGGGAAGCAGAGTCAGGCAGATCTCTGAGTTTGAGGCAAGCCTGGTCTACATACAAATTCTAGGAAAGTCAGGGCTGTATACTGTCTCAAAAGACAAAAAGTCAACAAGAACAATACTTATTCTTCCATTAATGTGGAACTATATTAGTGGGAAAATAATTAGTCAAATTATAAAAACTATGGATTATTCCCTTGTAGGTGAGATAAAAAGAATTAGTGACTAGGAAGATAGATTTGGTAGTTTTGAAAGATGATGTGGAATGCATTGCTGTTGAATACATTCCTATGTGCTGCATTTGTTTAACAGTGTAAAGATGTGCTGTTTTGCCTGCCTAAGCACCTGATTGGTTCAGTAAAAAGTTGGATAGTCAATAGCTAGGCAGAGAAGGAGTAGGTGGGGCTGGTGAGCAGAGAGATTAAATAGGAGGATGAGTCTAGGCTCAAGGAGAAAGAAGAGAATGAGGGAATAGAACAGAGAGACACCCAGCCAGGCAGACATGAAGGAAGCAAGAAAGTAGGACATGTAGAATGAAAGAAAGGTAAAAAGCTTTGAGGCAAACCGTAGATGAAGAGAAACAGGTTAAATTAGGTTATAAGAGCTAGTGGGACAAGCATAAAGTAAGGCTGAGCATTCTTAACTAAGAGTAAGTCTCTGTGTCCTGATTTGGGAGTTAGTTGGTGGCTCAAAAGAAAGCCTGCTGCAATACATAATAAGGGAAATTAATATATATATATAAAAAGTGAGATTAAGGCATGGATGACAAAGAAGATATAACAGTTGTCTAACCAAGAGTTACAGAAGGAGATAACAGAATGAGGAAAAACCAAGAGTTACAGAAGGAGATAACAGAATGAGGAGAAACCTTTTTCAATGAGATGACAGCTGAGTATTTTGAAGATTGCTAAAACATGAATTCTGAGAATTAGGAAACACAGAAAATCAGCAGACAAGTAAGAACAAGCAAATTCTTATGGAAATAAATGAGAGAAGCTGGTTGAACATAAGGACACAGATACCCCAAAGCAGCCAAGGAGATACTTTTTAACATGAAGAAATGGTTATTTTAACTCTATCAAATTGTTGTATTCAGCAGCAGTCATGGAAAGAGTTTGACAATACACTGTAAATTGCACAGACCATAATTATAATATCTCGTTTGTGTAATTAAACTAAGACACCTGGAATATTGGACAAAATCACATATGATTTCAGAGGTAATAGGAACTCATGTTCTGAGGTACATGCCATAAACCACACATGAGTCTTCAATGTATAAATTACCAAACTGCTGGGTGTGGTGGTGCAAGTCTTTAATCCTAGCACTCTGGAGGCAGAGACAGGTGGATCTATGTGAGTGTGGGATCAGTCCGGTCTACATGGCCAGTTCCAGTACAGCCAGGGCTACACAGATCTGTCTTAAACAAACTTATATGAAATTTACATAAAAAATGAGACTAGAAAAATATACATAGTTCTGTAGCATTAAAGTGGTAAATAGGTAAAAATCTTCCCACTAAGAAAATGCTTGGAACACTTTTAAGAACAAGTCTTGAAGATAATTCTAAGTTTGTAAAACTGAGAAAGGCTATTTCCTCAAACTGATTTTCTGAAGACACTAATACCTTGATTCATAAGGCATGCCAGGGCAGTATAAGGAAGGAAAATCAGAAGCCATTTTACATCTGTGAAAATTGTGTATAGTATTTGCAAAACCAAATCTTGGCTTCTTTTAACACATCTGATCCTTTGACTCGTCATTGCCTTTGCCTTCTGGTGTTCTGTTCGCAGGCCCTGAAGACAACTTTCAAGGTGAGGAAACGGTGTCACTGTCATGTTTTACTTCTCCACCATCTCCATTTCATATTCCTCACTCTGCCTTAATGGGTCTATTGTTAGCTGCAGATGCTGCTTTTCTTTCTTCTTGGTGACAGTACAGCTCTTAGGAGATGGGATAACTAAGAAATGTCATTGTAGACATTTCTGAATTCAGAATCAAAGTTTTGATGACTAAATGGAGTAGGTGGACACTTTTATTATGAATATAATAAAATCAATTTTTATTCAAAATTTCACCACTAATCTTTCAGTTTTATTACCTTTTTAAAAAGATATTTTTTTCATACCACTTAGAATTAATAGACCATATGTCTTTGTATGTCATGTAAGGTTTTTCTTGGGAAGTAAAACTGAAAACTTCTGATAAACTTATTTTTATATATTCTGAACTAGAAAAATTCTGTTCATCAAATAGCTTAAATGTAGAATTGCTGAATGTTTGAACATGGAAGATCTGCTGTTTTGTTCTTTTACTGCAGGTTGAACATTGGGCCTTGTGCATGGTAGGCAATAGCTGCACCTCTGAACTACACCACAACCCCTCTTTTAACTCAGTTTTGAGATAAGATCTCCCTACATCAAACAGGATGGCCCTGGATTAAGTCTCTAGCCTATGTTGCCCTTGACCTTGTGATCTTCTTGAAATCTGTGTTAGAGGCCTGTTCTGTATGACCAGTCCAAGTTCTATCCTGTTTCGTTTTTTAAAAAAGTTTACATTTAAATTGATGTAATATTTATAAATTTTTATTCAGAGGGTTGATTGATTTCTTCTTAAGATTCCTTTAGTCTGTTACTTATATGTTGACTACTTTCATAAAATCTAGAGACTTTGAAATAAGTTAAATTCTTAGTCATCTCCTTCTAGCTTCTCATGAAGTCTTAAACATAGCCCTTAGTCTGGGGATGTGTACTAGAGTGAGAGAATGTGGATTAGTTCTAATAGGTCATTTATTGAGTAGGAAATTCCATAGTGAAATTGCATCCTGAGTTGGAAAAATAAAATTATTTAGGACTTCCATGTAAGGAGAGATTACTACTTATTTCATGTAATTGCTTACTGTGTTAGCAACTGGGGAATAATTTTAACTAAAATAATATTTCTAATAAAAATTCAATTATAAATGAAATGCTGGTAAGTTGAAATTTTTATAGTAGCTACAAGTCACTGATTTGAATGTTGCCTTAAGAATAACATTTCAAATCAAAAGAATATATTTTTTATTTTTCCTCCTAATTTCAACCATTGGAGTTCTGAAGTAAATAAATAAAACAAGTAAGTAAAATTCTTTATAGAAGTAAGTAAATAAAAATCTCAAACAGTATATTGTAGAGTAGCAGTTCCATTTGTAATCAGACACTCAGATTGTCTGATACATATAAGCGCCATATGGTCTAGCGATTGTGGAAGCTGAAGGGGAATGTTCTCCTCCTTCTGAAAAATCACACTACTAGTTTTAAACACAATATTAAATTGGGAAGCCTAAAGTAAATCCAGAAACAGGGACTCACAGCCACCATAGCACTTGGGGTTAAGTTGCCCTTGCTAGTTGATTGTCCACAGTAAGAGAGACTGTCTAAAGTATAAATTAGATCATACCACCTTTTAACCTGAAAACTTTCAATACATCCCCTTTTACTTTTTACATTCATTCATTCATTCATATGCATTAACCTTTTTTGGATGCTGGACAGAGAATAGTGGGATTTTTGGGTTTTTTTTTTTTTGTTTTTGTTTTTTTAGAGCTACATTTCACTTAAAACTTACAATTTATCGAAATCTTGGTATGAAGCTAAGTGTCAAAGACTAGACTTTACCCACAGTGAGTTTAATGAGCAGTACTATCTCCTCCCATTTGCCTCCCTGGGGCTCTCCTCCCCCATTTTTTTTCTTTTGTGGATGATATTGAACTACCAACAGATCTTACCAGGTGTTCTGTGGAAGTAATGATGTATGCAGTAGAGACTGCCTTTGAGTTGCTCACTCTATAAACTCAGACCGCTTGCATAATGTAGTAGCCTGTGCTGTGTCTTAACCCAGTGTTTCCAGATTCTGTAAACCTCTATCAGGATAGGCTCTGTGTGTGTGTCTGTGTGTGTGTGTGTGTGTGTGTGTGTGTGTGTGTGTGTGTGTATTTATATGTGTATATGTCAAAGGCAGTAGTTGAAATTGGATGTCTTTCATCACTCTCAACCAGGTTCTCTGACTGGACCTGGAACCCACCATTTGGCTAGCATGACTGGCCACCTGCCTCTGTTCTGTCAGTGCTGATATACTGCTATACCCATTTTTCACATGGCTGCTTGAGACCAGAACTTAGAACCAGCTGAGCCACATTCCCAGCCCAGTATAGATTTTTGTTTTTTCTTTTTATATAGAACTTCTCTAAACATATTTTATTTATTAAAGAAAATATTTTTCCATTTTCCTGTGTAATTTGTCACTAGACTGAGCTAGAAATTACACAAGGCAACTTAAAGATTTTTTTTTGAGACAGATCTCACTATGTAACCCTGTCTTGGAACTAATTCACTGTGTTCTGGCCTCAAATTCACAGAGATCCACCTGCTTCTGCCTCTTTGAGTGCTGGGATTAAAGGCATGCACCACCATAACCAGCAAGATACTTGCTTTTTGATGACAGGATAGAGAGAAAAACTTGAGTGGAGTCATTTAAAAGATTGTTTTATATAGTTTGATAACTTAGCCATCATTTGTCATCTCCCTCTTTTAAATGTTTGGTTAGTGCCCCTACGAAAAACATGTTTAAAAGTACATATTCATTAAGATTCCATTAAGAAATTAATAATTTTTCATTTGTGATATTCATTATGCCTTATGCTTCAGTGTAAGCTTACAATATGTATGTAATTCCTAGAGGTTAAATGTTTATGATATTTTGGCCATATTAAAGATATTGAATAACTTTGCCTTTGTGATATCAGTAAAAATTTTTTACTTTTTTTTACTGATGCCATATGATATGAAGTCATGGAAACATAGCTAGAAACAGCCAAGGGCCAGGTTTAGGTCCATGTAATTTATTCTCACAGTGTTTCAGAATGAGAGAGAGGGAAGTGTGATGGGTGGAGGTGAGCCTAAGCAAGCTTGTGTCATAGCAGAGTTTAGATTTCGCCTGAACTCATGGGTAGTTTCTCTGTGTTATTTGCTGGCTACAGGCTGCCTCGATGGAGGTGAAGTAGAAAGTGAGGCATGTAAACAGAAAATGGGGTGGCTCATTTCTGGAGTAGGTAATTAGAAGTCAAGGCAGCTGTGGTATGATGCACCAGACCAGGGGGCAGGTGCAGGTAGGATGTGGACGGTGCTCATGGTTCACATCTGCATCCTTTGCAAATGTCCATCAACGATAGCAGTTAAGATATCTTGATTATTAAGAATATGTGAACATTATTTATGAATATGCTGTTCTTATTTTTTTTGCTTTTTATTGGAAGCTTTTTCTTTTAATAAGATCCTTTGGGAATCAAATACATGGATATTTTTTTCTAACCTAAACTTGGAAAAACTTATCCATGGAATTGATTCCCAGAGGATCTTATTAAAACTCAGAGTAAAACATATTGGTTATTTTTTTCAGTTTTTTTTCTCTCTTTTTTCCAGTTGTGCCAATATTCTGAATTTTCAAGTTATTTGGTACCAAACACTAGAAATAGCACCTTAACAGTGGATTTGCCAACTCAAAAAATATGTGCCATCTCTTGTAGTAACTATTAGCTCCCTGTAGATCCTCAGGGAGGGAGTGTGGGGCCCCATGAATACCTCCCTTCTCTATGGAAGGATATTGATGGGTCTAATCTTGTAGAGGTCCTGTTCAGATGGTCACATCTGCCATGAGTTCAAGAATTTGAGGGTCACAAGATAGCAGAAATTCTGCATTCCACAGTACTGCTGTTCTTTTGTACTTTCTTTTCCATGATGTTTCCTGAGTCTTAGAGGGGAATAATATCAATGCTTATTTATACCTGAGCATTCAGTACACCGACTAATTAATGGTCTGTGCAAACTACCTACTGTGGGGTTGGAGGGGCCACTTCTGCTGCTAAAAACAGCACTAATCATGGTCAAAGACGTAATATTTAGAAGGCAGTTTAAGGTACATTTAGAAAAACGATAGCCTTCTACATTAGGTCCTATGACCTCCCCAACTATGGGCATTTGACCAGGCTTATAGTATCAGACTAGGTTTGAGCAGACCTCAAACCTGGTCAGAAAGGGTTTGACTATTCCTGTAATAGACTTGTTGCTGTTCTCTCCTGGCGGGTCAGGAGTGTTAGCATGCAGGGTCCACAGCTGAATAATACTGTTGATGACCACCTCCTTGTCAGCCAGCATAGCACATACTGACACTAAGAGGGCTAGACAGTGGGGAAGAAGCTTCCAGCACAATTCCAGCTTGACTTCTTTATGTCTTGTGACTAAAGCATGTGGTGTCTTTAGCGGCAATACTCTGCGCTGTTTTGGGAACTTGAAGGGGCTTTCATTTTATTTTTTTAGTGCCACGTATAGCAAGAAGTGGGTACATTTTTGTGTTGCAGCTCTATAGCTGGTCTTTTTTGGACTACCAGCTTCTGAATAAGACTTCTTATTAACATGGAGACTTCTTATTAATTATGAAAGCTTGGCCTTAGCTTAGGCTTTTAAAACTTAATTAACCAGTTTATATTCATGTACATTCTGCCACATGGCTTGATATCTCTCCTCAGTACTATGTCGTATTTTTTTCAGTGTCTGGCTGGCAAATACCCTGCCTCAGATTGTTTCCAGAGTTTCTATCCGTACCCAGAAATCCTACCATTCTTCCTCTGCCTAGCTATTGGCCATTTAGTTCTTTATTAAAGCAACCTGAAGGTGCCTTAGGCAGGTAAAGTAAACCAGACACATCTTCACAGTATACAAAAAAGATTATTCCACAATATAGCTCAATATTATTTTGGCATATGTGTATTAACAGAAGGATGACATACTTTTTTCACTAATACTTAACACAGTGTTTTTTATCTGCCAGATCCTCTCTAGTTAACTTAATCCCCAGACAACATAATAGAGGAGTTGTTTCTAACCCTAGTGAAAACCGAGACAGATATGTTAAATATTTTTTCAGCATCACAGTAAACTACAAATCTAGGCTTCAAACCCATGTGATCTGGCACCAGAATCTGTTCCTCATTCTGCACTGTCTTTTCTTCCCTCCTTCTTCCCCTCTCAGATTTATTTACATCCAGATACATATGAATGTGTATGTAAATAAAGAGAAAACAAGTTTCATTAAGTGCTTTTAGTATGCTTGATCTTATTTTCAATTCTCAGTGCTTGCAAGACCTATTAACATTTGGTGTCATCATCCAGTACTGATACATAGCCCAGTGCCTATAAAAACTCTAGTGGATAGACTTTTGTTATGACAAGAACTAATGTTATCAAATGGCTTTCTATATCATGAGCATTAAATTAAGAGGATGACATCATTGGCAAAAAGATATTATTAAATATATGTGTGTGTGTGTATATATATAAAAAGTGACAGAGGGGCTGGAGAGATGGTTCAGCAGTTAAGACCACTGGCTGCTCTTCTGTCCTCCATGAGCATCAGGCACACACATGATACACACCCACACACATAAAATTAAAATAATAATAGGAGGGGCTGGTGACATGGCTAGTGGGTAAAGGCAGTTGCTGTCAAGCTGAGTTCAGTCTTCAGGACCCACATGGTGGAAGGAGGGAACTGACTCCTGCAGATCATTCTCTGACCTCCCCACACATTAAGACATGTGCATGCTCCTCCCTCAGAAATAATAAGTAATAAATGCAAAATATTAAGGTGGTAGATTAAACATCAAGTTGCTAACGTCTTTAAAGTTTTAAATTATTTTCATTTGTGTTTTGGAATGGGTAGGTAGGTGTGTGCTTTGTGCAGGCCATGGCACCTGTTGTCTAGGTCAGAGACAATATGAAGAAGCTACTTTTCTCCTTCTCCCTTGGGGGCCTCAGAACTCTGGTCACTAGAGTTGTTGGTAAATACCCTTACCTATTGAGGAGGCATTTCAGGGGGGTTCTACTTACTAAAACTTTACTCCATAAAACTTAGCTTCTGCTGTGGTGCTGCAGGATTTTAGAAACTTTTCTAGGATGGACAGTGAGGGTTTTTCTAGATCTAAAGTCTTACTGAATTTTTTCTATAAGTCTTTAGAAGTACAAAATTATGTTTAGTTTATTTTAGTTGAACTCAGGTCTTTTTTTGCTCAGATTGTGCTGCAGTAGCACTGAGGTGAAACCAGTTCTCTAAGAGCCCTTTTCAGTGGCAGGGATTTTACAGGAGCTCTCATGCATCATTGCCCTTGTGTTACTTAGTACATGAAGCTATGCAGTAAGGATCCTAACTTTTAAGAATGATACTTAAAAGTTGGAGTTCAAGGAGCATACTTCTTTTTTGGCCCCAATACTGCTATTGGGGATTGAGGTGGAACAGGTGTGATGACCAACACTAATTTTCTGCTTGATGATCTAGATTCAGATGAGAGATGGCCTCTGGGTATGCTTTAGGGAATTGTCTTGACAGCATTAACTGATATGGGAAGACCTGCACATGGTGAGTAGTAACGCCATTGTCTGTCTAGGGTTTTGATCAAATAAACAGAGAAAGGAAATTGGCAACATCCATTCATTCCTTGTGCTTGTTTTTTGAGTCTGAATGCAATGTGACCAGCTGCTTCAAGACCTCCTGCCTTGACTTTTCTGCCATGATGGACTGTGCCATGAGCTGTTAGCCAGAGTAAACCTTTCTCTCTTAAAGCTGATGGTGTTAGAGTATTTTATCACAGCGACAGAAGAATGACCAAGATAGTAGGAAGCAGATGGGCATGGGCAGGTGGATAGATTTTTAGAGCTGGGAGCTTGGGTTAGGCCATGATATATGTGGGAAAGCATCTCTTTTTCCAAGTTGAATAGAGAGTATATGCCCAGGCCTTCTGATCAGTTTTACATAGTTATGGCAGAATAGAAGCAGAAGCTATATATAGATGTCACTATGTTAGGATTTTCCTGTTCTAAAATACTAGCAGCTAGATTTCCTCAGATCATTTTTGCCATAGAATGTAGCGGAAACTAAGATTTAACACCAGAATTAAAAGGAATTACTTCATGGCAGCCCATTGTCTTTTCTAAAATGTCCAGCTATTGTTCTGTGCTATGGATTCCTCTATTAAAGAACCACTTTCAGTTAATTCAAAGTCATTAACAGCTACTTTGGTAACACTCTAGACCCCCATTTCTCTGTTGTTTTCCTGTCTGCTTGTTTGCTTATGATTTTTTCTTTTCACACTCTTAGCATTGGATTTCTTTTTTTCCCCTTTTATATATTACATCTCAGTTGCAGTATCCCAATTGTTCCCCTCACTCTAGTATCTTTCCCCCATCTTCCCTCTCCCCCCAGATCCATGCCCCCTCCATCTTCCTCAGAAAAGAGTAGGCCTCCCAGGGACATCAACCAAACACTGCATATATAATGTGCTACGAAATCTGGCATGTATCATCAATCACATTAAGGCCGAATGAGACAGCCCAATAGCAGCGTCCTATAAATAGGCAAACGAGTCAGAGATAGTCCCCACTCCCACTGGTAGAAGTTCCCCAAGAACACCATCACATATATGCAGAGGGCCTAGGTCAGACCCCGACAGCCTTCCTGATCTCTGGGATCCCCCATGAGTCCTCATCAATTGACTCTGTGGGTCATGTTCTCTTGCTGTCCCTGACACCACCCCCGTACCCCTCCCACCGCCCACTCCTTCACAGGACTCCTCAGTTCTTTCTAAAGTTTGCTTGTGAGACTCCGCATCTGCCTCTGTTGGTTGCTGGATGAAGTCCCTCCGGTCTCTGATTAGGGTCCCAGAACACTGCAGTTAGGGCAAACTAAATTGAAGGTTGGTTGTGTTGGTGTCCCAGTCTCTCCACTTGAGGCCTTGCTTGGCTCCAGAAGATGGTCAGGTCAGTCTCCCGTGTCCTTTCGTTAATAGGAGTCTTTGCTAGGGTCACTCTCATAGATTCCATGGAGTTTCATTATACTAGGTTTTCACCTCTACCCCAAAGTGTCCCCAATTCCAGTCATTTCTCCTGATAGCCTGTGTCCCCCCTGTTGACTTCCTACTGTTCCTAACCTTACCTGATCCCAGTCCACTAGCAAAATTTATTTTATTTCTCCTTCCCAGGGAGATCCTAACATTCCCCCATTAAATCCTTGTTGTTACTTAGCCTCACTGGGTCTGCTAACTTAATGTCCACTTATAAGTGAGTGCACACCATGTTTGTCTTTTTCAGTCTGGGTTACTTCACTCAGAATGATTTTTTTCAAATTACATATTATTTGCCTGCAAATTTCATGATGTCATTGTTTTTAACAGCTTAGTGATACTCCATTTCTAGGTTGTTTCTAAGTTCTGGCTATTCTGTATAAAGCTCCAATGAACACCTTTGAGCAAGTACCTTTTTGGTAGAATGAAGCATCCTGTGTGTCTTGGTCCATGTACCTTTCCCTTATGTGCTTGAAGAAACCACAGGAGAATGTTGAGTGTCCTGCTTTCTCCCTCTGCAGTTTATTCCTTTTAGATGGGTGTTTTTATTTTTTAATGAACCTGGATTGCAGAAGACAGTAGACCCTCGTGGTCCTCTATGTTTTTCCTCATAGTGCCTGGCCACACCTGACATTTTCATGAATGCTAGGATTTGAACTCAGGTCCTCATGCATGTGCAGCAAATGCCCTTATTTGCTGAGCCAGTTCCCAAGACCCTACTTGAACATTTTAATAAATTCAAATTTTACAAATAAAATGGTAATTGTATAAAAAATATTTAAAATTTCTCAACATTGTATTTTCTTTTTGGGTGTGATGATTTGAGTGATAAAATTTCCCCATATAGTTTTAGATGTTCAGATATGTGGTTCCTAGTAGAGATACAAGGTGGGTGGAGACAGGATGTTGCCCCTCCCATTTGATATGAGGATTCCTAGGGATAAGAAGTTTCTAGTGACTGCTGCTCTGTTTCTTTGATCTCTCTGCTTTCTTTCTTTTTTTTTTTAAATTAATTTATTTTTTAAGGATTAAACACAAATAGAAAATTCTTAACCAAATTAAACAAAAAAGGGAAAACCTACTTCAATAAAACTAGAAATTCAAAGGCAGACATTGTAACAGATATGAATGAAATTCCAGAAAATCATAAGGACATACATTATAAATTTGTTTCCATAAATTAAAGATTCAGAAAAAACTGGTGAGTTTTTAGATAGCAAAATTAAACCTAAATTCAATGAATGATTTTAACAAATGCATACTTTGTAACCTTGAAATACTAATAAAACACTCTATACTAAAAATAAAAAACAGCAATAACAGAAACAAACACAAGAAAATATGGGCTTACTACAGAATTCTACTATAACTTAAAAAACTAAGATAAATACATATCATGTTATTCCATTAAACTTAAAAAATAAACAAAGCCTTTAAAAGTTACAAAGCCAGTGAAACCTGATATTAATCATAATATTTTTTTCTTTTTAAATTATATATATATATTATTTGGTGTTTTTACATCATGTATCCCATCAAACTCAGATATCAGACCTCTTAGAGTCATGCCCACTCATATGATCTCCCCATTTACAAAACTGTCCATTCATGCTGCTCATTTACTTACTGGAGCATAATTAAACTCCCTGTGGCCAGACCCTTAAAGAAAACAAGTCTTTACTTACCCACCCCATTGCTAGAGGCTATCAATGCAGAAATGAGGCATTGTGTAATTTAGCTGTGTTCTAGCCTTGAGTTTTTGTGTACAATGACATATCTCTCTTACATATTTTTTAAAAGTCCACTAATGAGTGAGTACATCCCCTGCTCCTCTTCCTGGGATTGTGATACCTTGCTCAGGAGGATATTCTCCATATCCATCCATTTGCCTGCAAATTTTAGAGTGTTTTCACCTCGATATCTGAATCCAGGTTTTTATTTAATAAGGCTAATTAGGATTGTGCTTCAGGAAAGGAATTAATGAAACAGTGCTTACAAATGAACAGAACACATCAATGAACACTCCTAATTGTGAGGTCTCAAGGTCATATTACTTTAAAATTGGCTTAAAAAAAATAAGGAGATTGAATGATATTGCTTTTAAATATTTTGAAAAATTATCTTTTAAGAAGAACAACATTTTTTATATAGCCAGATGGTACAAAAGGACCAGTGAAGAATATTAAGAACAAAGCTGTTTCTACTTAATATGAAGAACATTTTTCTACCATTTAGAGATGATTATTTCATGACCACCAATGAAATAATAGACTGTCTTGCAAAATTTTCTTATCTCAGAAGTGGTAACACTGAATTCATTGCGCTGTTAGAATGCCTCACCTGTTTTGTGGTTTCTGTTTCTTACTTATTTTCTGAAAAGATCACTCATTTAAAGGAAATTTGAAGAAACAGAACTAGAGTGTGCAAGTGGTTAAGTGTAGTCATAAATGAGTGAGCAATTGTTCTGTACTTGAGTTTTCTTTTCTACTAATTGAGATGATCATCCAGCCCCTCATAGGAGGCTATTTTAAGAACTGAAAAAGTTAATGTCTAAAGTATCTGACAAATACTAAGTTTTAGGTGTTTATACTTTGTATCTGTTGCAGGATCCACCTTCTTTGTTGCAGACAAATATGGTTTGCTAGGAAGAAGTTTCAGGTGTTTTGTTGATGTAAAAAGGATTCTTACATTTCAGAGACTAGATAGAGTTCATAAGTTGTAGGATCATAGCATTCTGGAGATTGATATCTGGGAGGATATAAATTGGGATTAGGTACTGTGTATGTAAGGAACATGGAAGCACCAAGCCTGCCTGAATAAGACTTCACTTCCTTCCCAGTTTCCTCTGTTGGAAGATAAAGTACATCGCATTAGAATGGTTTCTATCTTGGTTTCATTGCTGCTGTACAAAATATGCTGTTCCAGTTTCATTCTTTAGGTTGATTTGTTAGATCCTGAAAGTTGTAATTTTCTTTCTTGATTCACTTCAGCCTTTCTGAGATCTCAACCTGTAATTATCACACATACTTAAATATAACACAGACTTTTCTGAAGTTTTTCTGTCTTCCAGAGTATGTTAAACATTTTATAGCACTGGTTTATTATAATCTAGAAAGTCAGATTTCTAGCATTCAGGAGGGTTTTTTTTTTTTTTTTTTTTTTATTCATTTACAGATAGAGTGATCTTGGAAGTCACTATTTGCATTGGAATCAAGGCTTTGCTGCTGCTCCCCCCCCCTTGAAAATGTAGCCATAATTAGCTTGGGAACTTGTAAGAGAGAAAGGGAGGGAGGAGGAGCAAGGAGGAAGCTGTAGAGTGGGGCTCATTTTTTTTTCTGGACCCTATGAGCCAGAATTCTGGAAATGGACTCTTTTGCCAGTTCAGGAATAAACTGGAACGGGAATGGATTTTCTTCATGCACTTGTTCATTTGTTTATCTTTTCTCTACATCAAGTCTTTTGGCCAATTCCTTAATTACTCTGAACTCATTTCCTTATCTCTGCAAGAGAACTACTGAAAGTAGCACTTGGCTGGTGAGAATTAAGTGACTAGATGTGTAGAAGGGTGTGTTTGGCTGAGAGCTTGGCCTGAGCTCTTCCAGCTCAAGCCTGGAATCTTTTCCTCAGGATTAGTCTAGTCTGCCATTGATCAGTGGCATATCGAGTGGCAGTGCTGATCTGTCTCTTAAAGAATGGAACTGAATGCTAGAGTGGAGAGCCCTTCCTTCCCATACAGCTCTCTTGCTCTACTAGGTGGATGACAATAGAATTACGAGCTGAATACAGGGAGCTATGAGCAGGGTAATAGTAGCCATGACCTGGATCAAAACTGAGCCTAACTCAAAGTGATGTGAGTAAAGCTTTAATTCCTGAAATAGGATTGAGCACAATCATTCTAAGACACATTTGAATTTCAGAGCCCTTCTCCTCTTTCTTTTTCTCCTTTCCTGCTCTTCCCTCCTCACTCTCCTCTATTTCTCCTTCTTTCTTCCTACCCCTCCCCTTATTCTCCTATTCAGGGAAGCTGCTTTCCCATAAGGCTCTAATTTCTCAACTTGGAGGAGCACTACCACAGACAGGATTGTGCCTCCCATGACCTTCACTTATGAAACACAAGATGAGAATGACCCAAGGAGTCATAAATTATTTCTGCCTAGAGGTCTAAAGGGCTTACTAACTATATTGCCTTCAGTTTTGAGTATTTTAATGTTTGTTAACTGTAAAGATCTCTTTTGTTTTTATACAATGTCTGTTTATTTTGCCTTGGTTCTAGAAGAGAAATATAGATGAATACTTGAAATACTTCATTCATTTTTATGCATTAGACTCTTATTAGGAACTGCCTTGGAGGATGGAGGAGGCTCAGTGGTTAAAGTGTGTACCACACAAGTGTGAGGGCCAGAATGTGGATCTCCAGAACCCACATAAATGTCTGCTTGCCCTGTAATTCCAACAAGAGTGGAAGGATGCCCAGAGCAGGCTAGTTAGCAAAACTAGTTGTATTGGTGAGTTCTGGATTTGATTGAGAGACTCTGTCTAAATGAATAAGGTGGAGGAACACTCAAAGATGGCTCCTGGCATCAATTCTGACCTCATGTGCACATGGACAAGCATATTCACATCCATGCAAACTACATACACACATACCAAAAGATGGAAAGGGAAAGGAAAAACAACCCTTGGTGATTAGAAATAATGACATTCGCCTGGAATCTTGGACCTAAGGAGGTTTAAGTAGAAGGACATAAGGTCAAGGCCAGGCTGGGACACATTCTGAGACCCTTTCTTAAAGTAAAAGTAAGTAAGTAAGCAAATAAATTAATTAATTAAATGAATGAATGAATAAATGAGACCCTTTCTTAAAATATAAATAAATAAATAAATAGGAAAAAAAACAAGAAAAAAGAATGAAATCCAATAGCAAATATATTCATTCCTCAAGGTTTTATCTGGTGTCAAAAATTGTCCTTCTTGTTCCTAAATTGGACTGTGGTGAGCTGACCATAATAACAGTTAGTTTCTCAGACCTAAAAATATTGAGAAGAGAAAGTAGAACTTCAGCATCTGTGGCTAAATATGTAAATACCAAGGTTAGCCCTAGAAATATGTTTGGTAAAAAGCTGAAGAAATATCAAAGAACTATTTGAAATAGCATTGAGTGTACTTTTCCCTTGAAAGACTGTTTTTGTGTGTGTGTTGGCTAGGTGCATTAATTTTATTTCCATAAATTACCATTCTGCCAGTGTAGCATTTTAATTTTTTTCCAGCTTATGGGTAATTTCTTTTCTTTTCTTTTTCAGCTTATGGGAAAGTATTTCTAGTTCGTAAAATAAGCGGTCATGATGCTGGAAAGCTATATGCCATGAAGGTTTTGAAAAAGGCAACAATAGTTCAGAAGGCTAAAACTACAGAACACACAAGGACAGAACGACAAGTTCTGGAGCACATTAGACAGTCGCCATTCTTGGTGACATTGCACTATGCTTTCCAGACAGAAACAAAACTTCATCTCATCTTAGGTAAGTGGCTGTGGTCGTCATATTTTCTATGAGAACTACTTTCTTTAGGTCTGAGGCAGCATAGTTTGGGCTCAGAAAAAATTGTTTTGCCTCTCATTCTTCTCTTTATGATGGCATTTCTGTTAGCATCTTGCTTTGGAACTGAGACCTGCAGCATTAAGGAATTTGTACACCTCTATTCCATATCCATGGTTATTCATTGTGCATTCAAGCAATGCAAGGGACTTGCTGGCCAAGTGGGCTCTGATTTGTATTTAGTTATCAAGAGTGTGCAGGTTGGGCTGACGGGACAGCTGACAAGAGACAGCTGTGGAAGCCAATAGTGAGGCCCATTCTCTCTGGCTCTCACTGGATCAGGATGTAGCACTCTCAGTTATTGATCCAATGCCTGCCTGTATGCTTTTTATACTCCCTGCCATGGTGATAATGGACTAAACCTATGAAACTGTAAGCAAGCTCCCAGTTAAATGATTTTTTTATTTTTAATAAGAGTTGCCTTGATTATGTCTCCTCACAGCAATAGAACAATAATTAAGACATTTCCTAACTAATATGTTTTTATTTTACTCAATACTGAGCTGTCAGATTTACTTATATCTGTCAACCATACCACCTAGAATGGAGTAGCAACACAGGAGTTATTTTCTTGAGTTGCTGGGAAGCTGAGAAGGACATTTCTCTACTGCTTTAGGCTGTTCTCATTTACGTGGTATGCAGTAGAAGAGCTGGCTGGGTCAGAGGACTCATGGAAGCTAGAGTTGACATCTGACAGTTGGTGCTAGTTTGGCTGGGCCACCTTGTTTTTGTCCAGTGTGGCTGCCCACCCTTTAGTAAGTCAGTCAGAGAAGCATGTGAAGCCTGCTGAGAGCGGAATGGTGGAGGTTGCACAGCTCATCCAGGAACTCAGGCAGTCTTTCTGTCAACACGTGATCATCCTACATTTATATCTTGCTGATGGGGGACTGCAGAACGTTTGTGGTCATCTACCTAAGAGGTTTGTATTCAGACATAGCAAATTATAAATGGTTTGTTCAGTCCAGGAAAACTTTCTTGCCTATGTCTTTTAGATTATTTTTACTTCTACTGAATTTCGGTATTTGGGAAGTTAGATATTAAGGCTAGATAGACTGAAGTTAGACATTTGGGGTTAACTATTGGGGTAAGAATATTTCATATTGTAAAGCATTAGAAGAAATCTATCATCTGGTTGTTAATAGTTTAGAATGCTAAAATTGTATTAGATGACTATAATCTCTTCATTATAATCAAAAGTAAATTAAGTTTTGTGTGGTGGTTTGAAACATAAGATTTTAGTTTACTAACACATGGTTAATATAACAAAACAAGTTATGTAAACTTCATATCAACTTATAAAGATTTTCCTTGGTATAGATGGAAGTTTCTTGGTCCTGCCTAGCCCCAAGGTCCAGATAAATCTCTCCCACCTGAAGCCCCACAGTTGCTTATAAAATAATTACTCAGAGGCTTCTATTAATTATAAACTGTTTGGTCTGTGGCCTGGGCTTATTACTAACTAGCTGATTTATCTTAAGTTAACCCATTTCTATTAATCTATGTATTGCCATGTGGCCAGTGGCTTATTAGTACTTTTACATCTTACTTCTTAGGCAGCTGGATCAAGTCTCTCTGATTCCACCTTTCTTCTTCCTCTCTCTTGGATTTTCCACATGACTATCCCCTGTCTTTCCATAGCCAGAACAGCTTCCTTACTAACCAGTGGTAGCAACACATACTCACATTTCACTCCATTGTGTTCTTATGTAGTTCCCTATGACTGAATCCTTAAGTTGTTGTTTGTAGCTTTGGCTTATGTTGGTCTTTTGGGGTTTAACTTATACATGTATTGTTTGCAAGTTTCATAGAAAAATCACTTGGGCAGAGTCTGTATTTTAACCATCTGTGACTGCATCAAATACCCTTCGTGTGTGTGTGTGTGTGTGTGTGTGTGTGTGTGTGTGTGTGTGTGTGTGTGTGTATAATATATCACCAAATTTCTGGTTATTTGTGCATCTTTTAAATGAGGACCAGTGTGTCATTGCAGGATCAACTTCCTTTTTATTTTCTCTCCTAAGATTGGCATCTTTTCCTATTCTTGAAGAACCATATAATATGTTCTGAGTTTTTTATAGTTCTGAGAATTACTTATTTGTACTATTTACTCATTTTTTATTCTTAGTTTTTAGAATCTCTTGAAAGATTAGCCATGTATGATAAGTATCTCCCCATTTTTCACTTTGTTTACAATGTTTTTATTGAACAAATTGAATTTTATATATGGTAGAATTTATTTTTAAAATAATCTGTATGGCCTCAATTTTGAGTCATAATTGAAAGACCTGTTCTCTTAAAATTATAAAGGAATTTGTTGTTTTTTTTTTTCTTCAAGTGCTTGCATAGTTAATTGTTTTTGCTTTGAGAACTTTGGTCAAGTAGAGTTTTTGTTTGAGTATGGCAAGAAATAAGGATCTAGCTCTCAGTTTTCCTGCATTATTGAGAGAAAAGCTCATTCTTTACCCTGAATTGAGGTGCTGCCTTTTTCATCTATGATCATCTCATACGTGTTTGGATGTATTTCTTGACCTCTTCTGTTTGGATTACTGAATAATACCAGAGCACCATGTTGGAATACCTTTATATAGGCATCACAATGTGTTCTAGTATTCATTCAGTAATGCCAGTTCTCCAACAACCTTTGCTTTTTATTGCTGATACTCAGAGCTTTATGGAGGCCTGTGACGTGTTATTTTTCAGTGTGAACTTTATAATCAAATTGTCTTGTTTTAGGGGGAGAAAATAACTTGTTAATGGGTCTTACTGGGATTTCTTTAAGTTAAGAAAAATAACTTTGGGAAAACTGACATTTTGATGATACTAGTTTGTTCTGTTAAAAAAAAAAGATGGTCTGTCCTTTCCTGTAGGGATCTGCATCTGAGATCTTCAAGAGTATTTTAACATTTTCTTTCTACCTGTGTGTCTTGGATTAATAACTGAACATCTCATTGTTGCTATTGTAAACAACACCTACTGTATCTTAAGGCTGAGGGGCTCCACTTTTTTACAGAAATTTTATACCTTGAGATCTTAATGCCTTGTTTCTTCTCTGCGTGCCCTGAGACATGTTGTTTGGTTTCTGTGGCATTTCTCTATCTCTTATTCTCCTGAACATTTAACTCAAGGAGATTTATAACCATCCTTGATGGTTTTCAGGATGCTTTAGAGATTCAAATCTAGGCTAACATCAAATTATGGCTTACTGCAGAATGCTCAACAGCACTTACTCCAAGGGGATAAATTTTGCTTGGTTGGCACAGGCTTCTCCAAATAAGATAATTATAATGATGGTAGTATCTTACCAGATGCTATCTGTGACATTTGTTTTTAGTAGCCAGTTATGGAATAGACTTAACATTTCTAACAGAACTGAGCATGTATGATTGCTTCCCACAATAAGCTTTAATTATAATTATCTCTCATTTGTTTATATTTTATCTGCCATTCTCTGAATCAGTAGGCAGTACTTTTTTTCTGACCAGTAAAGGGCCAGATGGTAACTATTTTAAGCTTTGCAGGCTCTTCAGTCTCTTTGACCATAGATTGTAGTAAACAAATAGGCATAGTACA
This sequence comes from Sigmodon hispidus, assembly GCA_004025045.1. Taxonomy (NCBI): domain Eukaryota; kingdom Metazoa; phylum Chordata; class Mammalia; order Rodentia; family Cricetidae; genus Sigmodon; species Sigmodon hispidus. Next base: position 61,986 of record PVIH01007956.1, read on the forward strand.
GTTCCAATAAGATTTACTTAGAGAATTGGTAGTGGACTAGATCTGCTCTCTAAGTTATTATTTGATGACCCTTGCTCTAAACCCATCTCTTGAAAGGTGTGTGTGTGTGTGGGGGGTGTACATGTGGAAACCAGAGGTTGTTGACATTAGTTAAACCACAGTCTAGCTCCACCTTATCTTTTGAGACAGAGTCTTTCACTGAATCTGTATCTCATCAATTAGGCTAGACTGGGGATTCAAAAGGCCCATGGGGATTCTTTGTCTTGGCTTCCCAGTTCTAGTATTACAGGTCTTTGCCTTCATATCTACTTTTTTATGTGAGTTACGGGGAATAAACTCAAATCTTTAAATCATAGCAAGACATTTTACTGACTGAGTCATCTCTCCAGCCCAATTAAATCACATTTGGGCTTAATTTTTTTTCTATGCATTAATACCTCTTTAGGCTCCTTTGTTTTATCCTAACTGTGTGACATCATAAGAGTGTGTGTGTGTGTGTGTGTGTGTGTGTGTGTGTGTGTGTGTGTGTAATAAGAGTTTTCCCCTTTATATTTCTTGCGGCTTTTCCAAATCTTATAACTTGGAAACTTATTTCTTCATAACTTTTTTTCTACCTGTGTTGATACATGGTAGAGATATAGGAACATTTTCATCTATTCTTTGCTTTTTAGATCCCATATTATTTCAACAGAAGTTGTGTGGGAAACAGTCTATACAAAACAGTTTCTCTTTTAGTCACTGAAAATGGTAATTCTTTTCAAAGCACCAGCTGATCTTTGGCTTTAATAATCAGTCAAGCTAATCAGTGGGATTCATTAGACATTACAGAAACAAATTACAAATATATTTATAAGGGTGATGCCAAGGAGTATTCTTAACAAATGTTATGTCAGTTTTGTAGACAGTTCTGTTCTCATGTGTTATCATTTCAATAGGAGTTGGATATTTAAGGCATTAAAGTTCACTTTTGACTTCTAGGTTTATCGCAGAAATTGCAAAGGTGTTGATGCTTGATGAGATGGTAACAATAGTTCATTGTGCATTGTAGTCACTAGTGTCTTAGAACAGACAGGAACTGCTGCCAGATGTTCCTTCTTTTAAATAAATACCACTAATTCTCAAGACTATGAGAAGACAGCTTTGTGTGGTGGTTTTGATGAGCTGTAAGGTGTTCCATTGTATGAAGGGAGCACGTGAAACTTGAAACAGAAAGAATAGTGTGTGTGACTGGAGAGTAAAAGCAGAAGAGAGGGCTTTCCTTGAAAGCAGGAGGTTGTTGGCCTGTTGGCTCTGCTGCTTGCCCTCCCACAAGTAGGTTGATGGAAACTCTGAGCAAGTGGCCGCTGAAGCAGTTCTCTGGCTCCACCTGTCGTTCTTCTGCTGCACCCTCAGTAGAAAACTGCAGTGGCCGCAGCTCTAGTTTCTGACAGTACTCGAAAGAAACCCCATCGTTGCATTTCTCCACTTGCTAATAAAAGCAGATGAACTTGAGAATAGGAAGAGGATTTCTGGATTCAACATTATATGGTGTATACGAAGGTCATGAAAATCTCTGTGCTCTACCAAAAGGAAAATGTCTGCTCCCCTTCAACAGAGGGAGTTATCCACTTTGCTCCAAATCAAGGGCTTCTTACTAGAAATGTTAATAATAGTGCCAGGAGAGTGTTCAATTCGGCAGTGTGTAGACTAAAATCGGAATGTATTTAGAAAAGATTAGCATGGCCCCTCCACAAGGATGACAGACAGATTTGTGAAGCATTCGTGCCAGTATTGCAGCAGTAATGCAGATTGTTACTGTATCTCACAAAGTTTATCCTTGGGCAAGACTCTTGTTGACTTCTTTTCTAGGGGCCTTTATAGACTCTTGTACCTAAAGCTTCATCACTGTCTTCTTTCTATCTGCAGTGGCTTATCTGACTTCACTAAAAATAAATCAGATCTAATTGTTACAAACTCAAGCTTTCTTTCATTCTCCTTCTTACTTTAAAATTATTTGTGTCTTGGGACTGCCTCATAGATTGCCAGTGAGTAGAGATGTTGATTGTGATGGTTAGTGTTAATTGTCTACTTGACAAAATCTCTTTGGAAGATGGGCCTCCAGACATGCCTGTGGGGAATTATATTGATTATGTTGATATGGGAAGACACACCTACTGTGGATGGTACCATTCCATGCATGGAATTCTAAACTATATAAGTGTAGAAAGTGAGCTGAGCAGCAGCATGTATTTTTTGTCTCTGCTTCTGATTGGATGTACTGTAACCAGGTACTTCAAGTTTCCACACCTTGACTTCCCCCCTATGGACTGTGCCATTGAACTACAAACCAGAATAAACCCTTTCTTCCTAAAGTTGCTTTTGTCAAAGTATGTTTATCAAAGTAATAGGCAAATAAATTAAGACACTGGTAATAAGAGTTACAACTTTCTCTGTATTTTTTAGGACACACTGTTGGTGTTGAATATAAATGACTTTTACCTTTAAAAAAACATTTAATTTTTAATTATGTGAATATGTGTGTGGGTTTGTGCATGTGGATGCAGTACCCCAAAAGTACAGAAGAAGGATTCAGACCCTATATAGCTGGAGTTTTAGGTGATTGATAATCTCCTGATGCCTGACCTGGACACTGAACTTGGCACCTCTGCATGAACAGTATGTGTTCCTAGCCACTGGGTCATCCTACCAATCCCAGTTTCTGCATTTTTTAATAGAACTTAATAAAAACTGGCAGTATTTACCAAATTCAGTATGTAAATATGTTATGACTCAGCAGTTCTGTTTTAGAACTCTGACCTACCAAATAATACCTGCCCAACTGGATAAAATGTATCTTGAAGGCATTTATGTCAGTATTTTCTTACTCTAAGTATTGTAAGAATAAGAATGTCAGTACAAATGTAGGTTGTCTGTAGGCCAAAGAATCTTAAATTTCTTTTGGGTCACTCCTTTGCTTAAAGTAGCTCACTCACTTTCATTTACTTGGAACAGATATTACACATATTAATTAAATTATGTTTTTTGGCTCTAACAAGTAGATTTAAAAGGGGGACAGGTTTGCTCTGGTTCCTAGTTCCAATCTGTTGTTTCTAAGTATTGCATATGGCCTTTAGTGAGGCTTAGCATCATGTGATGGAATGGTGTGGTTGAAAAATACTCCTCACTTCTAATATCCAGGAAGCAGAAAACTGTATCAGGAAGAGGTCACAACAAAGATACACCTGTCAAAGACATGAACACAGCAATATGTTTCCTCTAACCTTGCACCATCTTCTGATAGTTTATTCAGATTTTTAATTTATCAATGGATTAAACTATTAATAATTAGATTGCTCATGATCTAGTGCACTTTGGAAATGTCTGCATAGACATACCTAGAGTTATGTTTTTGTGTAATCTAGGCATCTCTCAATCCAATCAAATTGATGATCAAGATTAATTATGACATACTCAGCTCCATAGTTAGTCTTTTAGGCTAATCTGTCCAGCTGGTCTCCTCTCCCAATAAATCTCCTACTGTTCAGATCTGCTACCTATGCTTTAACTGAGCTAAATTATTCACTTACTCCTCTGTAAATATGCATTTAATATTTAGAAACTTCTGTTTGAAGACTATTGCAGCATTTCCTAGCTGAGAGTGCCAGATGCAATAGTTGATCTCCCAGCCCTCTTTGACTCCACTTTTCCTGTAGTTGTTTGACTTAAATGAAATGGTGTCTATAAAATGCTTAGTACCATCCCTGGCAGTGATTGTCAGTGTAACTGTATCAAAATGAAGTCGAGAAAAGTACAAGATGGAACTAGAACATCTTGTAATATAAAGAAGAAAGTGTAATGGGGGCAGAAGCAAAGCTCTTCCTTGTGGAATAATACTGACACAGAGAAGGAGAGAGGGAGTTATAAAATCATCACTCCACACTAAAGTGAGTGGGTGATAGTTTAGTGAGAAGCGGGATATTTTTGCATAATCTCAGTTCATTTCTTCATAGTTTGCCAGTTGATTACAAGGGAAAACATAGTGACTTAATAGTGGAGAAACTTGGCAATCAATATTTTAATGACTCTAAATTAATGATATGATCAAACTTAAGTCTAGTATTAGGAAAAACTAACTAATTCGTACTTCCCATGTGGTCTAAGAAGATAGCATTGTCTGTTAGTATTTGTTCTAGGAATTTATTACTTTCTTCTGATCATGACAAACCATCCAGCATTGATGATTGGCCCACACTCGAAGATGTATCCTTTACAAACACATCAGGAACAAGGAAAGACAGGCAGAAACTTCCACATATATGTTACATAATTCTAATGCATTGTGTGACCTTGAGCTGGATTTTAGAGTGGAATAAAGTCACTACAAGGAACATTGGGAAGAAGCACAGTTTGATCAGGAAGTCTAGATATGGTAATGATATTGTTATCACATGGTTATGTAAGAGAATGCCTCTAGAGGGTTTGAGGAGTGGAGAACAGTGTTTTCAGTTGGTTTGTACACATGTATAAGAGCAGAGGAGGAGAGAATTTCACAGCAAATGAACAAAATTTAAGTGTGTTGGGTTTGTATTGGGGATTTTTTGTACTGTACATCATTAGGAAGAAAAAAAAAAAGATTTAAGCTGAGAATGATGGCTCACATACCTGTAATATTAGCACTTGGGAAGCTGAGTTAGGATGACTGTTAGGAATTCAGTGGTACCCTAAACTACATAGTGAGTATCAGGCCAGCCAAGACTCCATAAAAAGATTTAAATTTAGTATTTATCATAGCTATTTTTTAGAAATCCTGCATATAACCACCATAGAATGTCTATTCTAGGGTTCTTTGACTTCAGATGAGCCTTTAGAAGTTTAATTGGGACAAGCATATAAGATAGTGAAGTTATATGGCCAAGATATGTAGGATTACATGACCCTAAATTATTTAAATATTGGAAGGTAGAATAGTTGATCTTCAGGTAGGTTTTCTGACAATAATTTAGCAAGGCCAACATTCTGAGAAGGGAAGAAGTTGCAGAGTAGAGAAGGTGGAAAAGAAATTCTCCCAGGGAGCATATCAAACAGTTTGTCTGGAGTCGTACTGCTCAGCTTCATCATTCTTATTTTCCACCTAATGAGATGTATAGCTCTGGGCAGTGTATTTAACCTCCAAGTTTCATTTATCTCTGACAATCATTGAATTTTCTCTAATATTATACTATTATTTTATTAGTACCACCCTATAGTATTATGCAGGTCAGATTTTTTCTTCCTAAATAGAACAAGTACGAAATAAATGCCCAATGTCTATAATTTCTATTCTTAGGCTAGCCTCAGAAGCAGTGAGCTGTGTGTTTAGGCTAGCCTCAGACACTAGACTTTCAGGAGTGCTGTCCCTAACTCGAGGGAATTAAGTGCTATTTCTGTGCAAGCATCAGTAGCCAAGAGTGTATACTTACAGTATCATTCACTTCATGTTGTGATTTTATTTTGATGTAGTAGTTACAATATAAACTAATAATAATAATCATAAAGACAAAACCTGAAAAATTGTGAATAAAAACTAAGAAATCACATACTGTTCCTGACAGTGTTCATATAATAAAGAAACTAAAACCAGCGCTGGGTTTAACAAAACAGACAAAACCAAAAAGAAAAATTCAGCCTTCCAGATTATGTTAGAAGCCAGTAGGAACTTATGAAGAAATTTCTAAAAATCAGATAGATCCATAATTTTATTGGGAAAGTTACTTGGGGCAGATGGGCTGGCTTGAGTCAGAGTCCACCAGACAGATGGACATGTGTAATTCTAGCAGCCGTTTTACTCAGATGCACTTACTCACTTTAGGCTTGTTGTTGCCTCTTCATTGGGAAATATAATTATGCCCAGCTCAGGAAGTACAGGAATCTCAACAATGTCGAGGCAGGCTTTCTTGAGCTAAAGGGCTGAGAAACCTTGGCCTCTAATATCAGTGAGGATTTGACTACTCATGATATCACTGACTATTTTGAAGCCAGTGGTGTGGTCCTGGCTGAAAATTTGCTTGCAATGCCTGTTACTGATGCTCTTTCTGTTTGATGTCGTTTTGAGATAAGACTTTATACCTTAAACTTACCTTGAGTAGGTTTTATAGGTTGGCCTTGAACTCAAGATGCTCTGTCTCCACCTCCTGAGTGCTGAAGTACATATATTTACCATTATACTTGGCTCAATGCTCTCCTTTGAGAGAATTAGAACTTCACAATTCAGCTTGGTATAGCAGTATCACCAGTGCCATTTCTGTCTGGTTTGTTGTTTTGCTTCCTGGGAGGCCAGCGCTCTGCCTCTCCCATGGACATGATATGTAAGTTTAAATTAACTCTCTAAAGTTCTGTTTATCAGTAAGATTCAGGTGAGGTGAAAAACTGCTAGTTCAGAGAGGCTGAATAACAACTAATTGACCTTGCTTTTTGGGCTGGAGACACCACAGTAGACATGTCTCTTTCCTCCTCCCAGAACCAAGAGAGCTCAAACTCTAGTCCCCTCCCTTTCCTTCCTGAGCAACTTTTATACTAACTGCTGGCTGCTCTATGATCAATTCTGGTCAGCTAGTTCCTGCCCCTACCCCATTCAAGGCTTAACTTTATTGGGCAGCCTCAGGAGTGTCAGGATGTGAACAAAATATCCCACAACACTACTAACTGTAACTTCTGCTGTTAGATTTCTTGGGCTGCCTCAGCTACTGCTTTACCAGTGTTAAAGCCTGGATGACTGGATAGAATTGCCTGTAAAGTATGTAACATATACTTATAAAAAAATACTGATTTTTATGAATGTCTGAATATTATGAATCTATCCTAGAGTAGAAAATGGGTAACTTGATGCATTAAACTTGTCTTCTTGGATTCTTGGATTTATAGTTGCTTTTTCTTGAGTCTTCCCAGCAATGGAAAAGCACTTCCTCAATCCCAAGCAACAGTAATTCGGAAATAGTTAGTTTTTGTTTAATAGATAAGAAATTGGAGACCAGACACTAAATTTTCTTACAGCAGGACAACAGTAGAACTATTGTTTAGTTTGGGTCTCTTGGTTACAAGGTTCTCTTTCCTCTAAATGTGTTATTGCTTCTGAGACAGGATTGTGTAGGGCTTTTTGTTTGTTTGCTTTGTTTTTGTTTTATACTGGACTGACTTTTGGGGATTAATGATTGTTTTCAGAGAGGGAGGCCATCATTAAGGGGACAGCAAGAGAACATAATGGAGCAAGGATTATGAGTTAAGCTCATTATACATAGAAAGATGTCAGAATGAAGCCCATTATTTTGTATGACTACAAGTAACAGAAAGCAAAGATACACACAAGAAACAGCAACAAAAATTCATTTTTTATTAATAATACCTATGCTATAGGCAGGTATTAGGGTGAGTGTAGTGTGGTGACTATATTTGTCTTGATGCTTAAAAATAGAGCTTAGCAGATAAGGGAGTACAACTAGTATTATACAGCAATATGGTCACATTGGTAAAAATCTGTAGTACTACAGTGATAACATGAGGAAGAGGTTGGCTCTTTTGAAGTTGGCCATAGAAGATGAAGTGATTGAATCACACATTTGAGACTTTGTGGGAAATTGACCATTCATGTATTGGTGTGCTTTGACAATGTAAACTTAGGCTTAAGTAAATAACTACTTAAAATAGAAGAATGCATTGTTCATTTATAGGAATGTTGTTTTCCTTTTTATGCCTTTTAAGTAATTAACTTGTGTTCAGACAAATTAAAAACCTTTGGCAAGGAACAGAAACCTTAGAAAGGAAATGTTCTCTGTGATTAGTCTCTGATGAAATTAGAGTTTAATTTTTTAAAGTTATTTTTTGTACAATTTTAAACACTTTATAATATTAATCTGTTATTATCTAAATTTCTCTATATTCAGGTCTTCAAGTAATATATTAATACTAATGACAAGTGTTTCTTTTTTCTCCCCAATTAGGCAATCCCCTTTTTACTTCAGCCATTTTATCTCTTTCATTATTTTCCTCGTGCTAATAAGGCAAACTGAAGAAAATGGAATCTGGGTTTTTAATACTTTCCTTTAGCCATGTTGTGCTGCTTTTACTCCGCATTCTTGTTACTCCATACTTATGGCATGGAGCCTTAAGATAAAATGTGCCCAGACAATCCTGGAACAGAGAGACTCTCCTTACAGGTCTAATAATTGGCAGCTGTTGTATGTTGGCAGGATAGGATTTTGCTCGTGCTTTGTTTGGGGTTTGTTTGGGATTCGGGGGGAGGTCATCCTGTGGCTGATGTTTGATACTCTACATTAAGTTACACCCTGGTGACAGAGGTCTCTAATATGCTGTCTTTGGAGAAGTATTCTTAAATCTGTGTGGATTTTGTGTCATAGTTTCAATAATGGTAACCTTTGCACATTAATTTGATTGGTTTAGGATGAACATTATGTTAGGAAATTATATGACAATATGAAACTAATACTTTTATGAAACTATCATATACTGAGAGTTATGCAAAAACAAATTAATGGTTAACCCAGAGTGATTAAAAGGAGTTATTTCCTTTCATTTATGAATGCAAGTGAAAGAAAGAAAAAATATATTTCATTTTTAGATTATATAAATGGTGGAGAACTTTTTACTCATCTTTCCCAAAGAGAGCGTTTCTCAGAGCCCGAAGTACAGATCTATGTTGGAGAGATTGTGCTTGCCCTGGAACACTTGCACAAGGTAAGGTACTTCATCCTTGGAGTTTGCCTTTGAACAGTCCATTAACTGAGGTGTTGATGGAGCTAAACAAGCTGTTGTTTTCACAGGGTGTCTTGGGGGTTGTGATGTTACTGTGTGCTCAGTTTCACAGTTCCTTTCTGAAAATGTTCACTCTTTGCTGGACATAGTGCAACATGCCTATAATCCCAGGATTTTAGAAGCTGAGGCAAGAGGATCATGCAGTGAAGGCCAAACTGAGTTATAAATTGAGACCTCCAACTCAATAAGTGAACAGAAAAGAAATTCTTCTCTTATTGTGTTTTGAAACATCAAACAAGCAAAAAGAACCTGAGCTTTTTTTTTTTCTTTCTTTTTGCTAGTCTTCATGAAAAAAAAAAAAACCTCAATACTTTGTTTATATAAAATATCATCAGAATAAAAAGCTGTTGGTTGTTAAAATGAAGCCCCAAGTTGTAAAAGGTATTTTCTTAATTGTGACTTGCTCTATGGCACAATCCATCTGTCTGTTCTCAAAGGGCACTTCCTGATTTTGCTACTGGTTCAGAGTTACTTCTTTCCCTCCTATGTTGACTTGCTTCTGCACCCGCCCTCTCTATTCCTCCTCATTGCCTTCAAGTGACATGAGCTCAGATGCCAAAACCGTTCCCTGGACATTGTATCTATGATCCTGTTGGAACACTGTACAAATCAGCTTGAACTTGTATTATTGCAGCTATTGGTAACCTTGATTCATGAAATTTTGACTTAAGTTATTGGAGAAGCAGACAGTTTCTGTGTTTCACTGTGTGTGGTTTTCTTCAGAAGTAACTAGAAAATCCCGAAGTAATTTATATCAAGGGTGTGTGCCAGTTCATAAAGGAATGATGTGATCTGAGTTGCTAAATTTCAGCAGTTCAGATCATGTTGGTCATCCCCTCCCTTAGTTTAAGATGAACAGATTAGAATGTAAGAATGCAACACAGAAAAGGGGTGAGAGCTGAAGGAAAATGGCAAGGAAGACATCTTAAAGGGGCAGAAAGTTTTGACCAGAAATTGAGTTAAAGTTGGGGATGATGGATGAAAAAGACTGAGAAAATATTCTGGAAGGTTCAAGAAAATAAGGCAGGAATCAGGAAATGGTAGGTCCAGCTCAGATCAAAAACAAGTGCTGGCAGGTACAGGGAGAATGTTTGAATCTTTAGGAAATTGTAGCACCTGGGAACTTTAAGGATCAGGTTGTGATTTGAGACGCACCAGGTTTTAGGTAGTGAGACCCTGTCACAAATGAGAAGTGAATAAAAATACCTGGGATGCAGGGAGAGAAGAGAGCTGGCAATGGAGAGAAGGAGGGCAGGGACAGTAAGTGACCGTTTGTGCTGTGTGGCAAGCTTCATGCCTGTGCTTGTTTGTGTGATATGATTCAGCCTAAACATCTTTATAGCAGGAATATTACTATTCAGAGTAAGCTATAAAACATCTGAAGTTTATAATCAGATAGAATATTTTAAAATATAAAAATGATGGTAAAATTCACCATAAGCACTAAAGTGATAACAAAACACAAAGCCAAATGGGTAAACTAGAAAATACAGCCCATAATTTATATACTACTTTAATTCTGTTCATTTTGTTCTACTGAAGAAAGATTCCATGTCATTCATTATTACTAAACTAATAAAACCACTTGGATATAGAGAATATAATGGAGCTGGGAGTAAACGTTATAGATATGCAATGAAAGCAGTACAGCAAGTGATTTCTCAGGTGTCTTGCCCAAAAAAGACACACATACACAAAGCAAGCAATATTAATTTTTGATAAAGATGCTAGTACTGATTCTAATAGGAAGAGATAAAAGTACAAATTTATTTGGAAGTGATGAAGTAAATTGGATAGTAAATAATTTGTCTCAAAAATCTTTTTCAAGGAGGTTATTTAAGAGCAAAGTACTGCTCAGGTTGTTAGGTAAATATAATGCTTCAAACCAAAGTCTGATCAGTACATGCTCTGAAGTAGTTGCCTTTTTACCTTTCTTGTAAGCCACAGAAGCGTTCATAGGCAAATTGTCTACTGCTTTTTGTTTTGAGAGGGGTATATTTTTATTTCAGTTTTGACATATTATTAGGAATCTGCTTTTTCCTGAATTTGAGATGGAAAACAATTATTTTAAAGTATCAAACTACTTAATTCATGCTGATATAACTGCAAACATGAGGTAGAAAATTTGTGATCAGACACCTCTTATATTTATGCTACATAGTTAAAATATTTACAATATTGCTTACATGAAAAACAAAATAGAGAGGCATACAGTCTTGAACTGTGTGACATTTCACTCAGTGATAGGTCATACATACATTTGACAGTGATACCATAAGGCTGCAATAGAGCTAAAAAACATTTCTGTCACTTGGTGATTGTGAAGCTGTAAAAATGCTGCACTTGACTTTATTCCTGTTTATATGCTGCTGCTGTGCTACCACTCATATAACACAGCACATACTGTTGTGTACAACAGAGTCAGGCTTGACAGTGGTCAAAAGCCAAACATGCTTCTGGTTTACATATTTAATATATATTTTAATCATCACGGTAGAGTTTACTGTAAGTCAGTCTACCGTGTTTAAGGGCAGCAGCTTTGTACATCTCAAGTTTACTCTGTGATCATTTTTACTTGATTTTGCCATTTGCTGTTTTGTTCACTGTGGCCTCAGGAGGAATAGAATACACATATTTTTTTCACAACACAACCAAAATTTGTGTAAGTGCACTCCATGATGCTTGTGCAGTCAAAATCATCAAACAGCAGGCTTCCAGAACATATTCTTGTATTAAAACAGTGCATGACTATATAAATGTTATTTAATGATTTGTTTTGCTGATTTAGAACTAAACAACAAAATTAACCTGTGTTCTTTATGTTTAAGAGCGTGTTATTTTAAAAAAAACTTTATTAATTGCCTGTCTGAAGCATTGCATCATACAGGATACTAGATAAGCACATACAATCTGAAAAAGCAGACAGTATAAATATTTTAAGGTAAATGGTAAATACCTAGAAAACATTAGTAATTTTCAGGTAAGTACATAGTTTGAAAACAGAAATTATCAGCATAGAATATGGCTCCATAGAAAGGTTTGCTGAAGCCATTACAGAGTTGTGAGCACTAGCTGCTCAAGAAGGACCATGAAGATAATTTGAAATGAGTATGAAATAAGGATAATATAGACAGAAAGAGACAATAGCCAACAGGGAGACCCTACAGAAGCTGGTTCTAGGGATAGACCGTCATCACGGAGAACCAAGATACTTTTGGAGATCTTTGGGAAAGCCAGCACTGGAATTCCAAGATGGAGCATTTGCTCTCAGAGTTGCTAAGAGCCATAGAATCCTGAGGAGGAACCTCTTTAAAGGTGATAAATGCTGCCCTAATTGATTTGGAAATTATCTTAAAATGCATTCTGTTTTGTTTTGTTTTTGTAGTTGGGGATTATATACCGTGACATTAAGCTTGAAAATATTCTACTTGATTCTAATGGCCATGTGGTGCTGACAGATTTTGGTCTAAGTAAGGAGTTTGTGGCTGATGAAGTAAGTATTATATTTTAATTTGAAGTTAGTAATAGTAGACTGTAAACAAGGATGAAAAGTTATTTGCCAGTAAGCATTTAATAGGACAGTAGTACCATGTGGGTTACACATTTTTGTGCAGATTTGTTCAAAGGAACGTTTTGATATGAATAGACAGTTGAGATTTTTAGTTCTAGTTTTAATTTACCATTTTTAATTTACCATTCTAATAGACTAGAACCATTCTATTAGAATCACAGTAAACCTTTCAGGGATATATGAGACTTCTCTACGTTGACATTGTACACATCACTTCTCCATAAAATGTGTCAGGTACAACTAATATTTAAAATAACCCTTTTTACTCTTTAGGAGAATGGCTTGGTTGGTGATAATAAAGAATCCATAGTGAAACACCTTGTAATTTCTACCTAAGGCCTGCTGTGATGACCTTTAGAGTTTATGCTTTTATAATCTTTCTGGGCTTTGCTCAGAATGAACTAAAACATAGTAGCTGATGTGCTGACTGTAGTTGTAGACAGAAGGGCCTACATTTTTTTTTTTAAACTTTATTTATTTATTTGCCTTGGTGTTTGCCTGGAACTGGAACTACAGACAGTTGTTAGCTGCCATGTGGGTGCTGGGAATCGAACCCGGGTCCTCTGGAAGAGCAGACAGTGCTCTTAACCGCTGAGCCATCTCTCCAGCCCCCGGGCCTACATTTATAGTGTTAGTTAAGGATTGTTTAATATCACAGATGCCTCCAATTGCATTTAAACTATATGTCTACTAATTATGGCCAAGTATTATTTTTATGTAGGAGTTATCATAAGGTTGTATTTTCAAGTACTAATTATTTGAAAGGACTGTTAGTTTGGGGGCAGTTTTTGTTTCTACCCAGGACATTACTGGTTAAGAGTTTTGTAGCCAGGTGGAGGTGGCACGCCTTAAATCCCAGCACTGGGAAGGTAGAGGCAGGGATCTATGTGAGTTTGAGGCCAGCCTGGTCTACAGCGTGAGTCTAGGACAGAGAAACTCTGTCTGGGGGGGGAAAAAGAGTTTCATAATACAGGCCTTGGCTGAATAAAATACACTATTATTATGTTTCAAAGTAAGAATAGGTTGAGCAACTTTAACTCAAAAATTTTAAGTGCCAACATAATATCACAAGTGAAAAATGCCATACCTGCTATCCTATGATGTGCCACAGTCAAAACACAGGCACACAACATAGTTTATTCAGTGTCCCTGAGGAACAAGAGACTATCAATTGTGCTACATCTTTTCCAAGAGTGCACAGATTTACAGTGCAGCCCCCTGGCTCATAGAAGGTAATAAGATTAGATATATACAGCTTCATGCACAGGAACAATTTCCTAATGACCCACAAAAAATTATTTAAAACATCTCTGGAATTACATTCAAGCTCTCTCTGTCTGTTGTGTGAGTGTGTGCACATGCACACATGCAAACATGTATATAAAACCTAAACAAATTTCCCCAATTATAATTATGCTTTATCCTCAAGATACCATTTTTATATATGCTAGTATGCTGGAATCCAGGTTTGAAAAAAAAGTCTGAAATCCCAGACACTTCTTGTCTCAAGCATTTTAGGTAAAGGATAATCTATTTGTATATCTGATTGCTTTTGGGAATATTTCCAAAACCAGTCCTGAGTGACTTATGAGTTTTTTATTGCTGTGATAAAACACTATGACCAAACACAACTTGGAGAGGAAAAGGGTTTATTTTATCTTACAACTCTCAGGTCATACTTCATCACTGAAGGAAGTCAGGACAGAAACCTGGAGGCAGCAGCTGAAGCAGAAGTCATAAAAGGGTGCTGTTTACTGACTGACTTTGCTCAGTCTACTTTCTTATGCAACACAGGATCACTTGCCTACGGTTGGTACCCCACCCCCCATAGACTGGGCCCTCCTACATTAATCATTAATCAAGAAAATGCCATACAGGCTTCCTACAGACAATTTGATAGGAACATTTTTTTTCACCTTTGCTTTTATGATACTGTAGCTGTAGCTATAAATTTTTTAGATATAAAATTAGTTATAAAATAGATTAGATGGATTTTGAAAATTTTACTTCCAAGTTTGACTTTTCAAATTTATCTTTTATGTGTATAGGTATTTTTTTCTGCATGTATATCTATGTACCAAATGCATGCAATGGCGATGGAGGACAGATGAGGACGCTGGATCCCTGAAACTGGGATTTCAGATGGTTTTGAGTGGCCTTATAGGTGTTGGGAACTGAATTTGGGTCCTCTTCAAGAGCAGCAAGTGCTCTTAATCACAAAGCTGCCTCTCCAGTCCTACTCCCAAGTTTGTTTTTTATTTAAAAAAAATTTATTCCTTTATAAAAATTTTGTGTCAACTTTTGTAAAATGTAGAGGGTTGCCTGTTTAGTGCTGTCTCCTCTCTAAAGTAAAACAGTAAGTGTGTACACTCAAAGGGAAGGGACCATAACAGCAGCTATGTTTGTACGATGAGGTGATAGTTAGATTTATCTGAGTCCTGGACCAGTAAGGTAAGAGGCTCAAAAGAAGACTTCTTTACCCCTCTGACTCCCCAGAACTGCTCAAGAATGGTAGCCTTCAGTTGTTCCTCAAGTAGAGGTGGGGGTGATTAAGGATCCAGGAGCATTGTTTGGGAGTCAGGTAAGAAAGATGAGGCCCTATATCCTCATGTCCTATGTCATCTCTGTTTACTTGGGTACCTATACCTTCTTTACCTTCAGGGAAGAAAGTAAAGGTCAGACATCCTGTACTCAAGGCACAGTTGAGATGAGGATGCCATGTGGAAATTAGTGGGGAAAGCAAGTGACACCTGGATTGTACAGGGCTCATGTCCTGTTCCCAACACCTCACCACAAGCACGCCTTAGATGATGGTATAGAGGACTGCCACTGAGAAACCAAGAACAAAAATTGATGAATGAGGCTGGAAAGATGGCTCAGTATCAAGAGCACTTTCTGTTCTTGCCGAAGACGAGATACAGCTCCCAGCACCTACATTACAGCTCACAACCTTTTGTAACTTCAGTTCCAGGGAATCTCATACTCTTTTTATGACCTCAGACAGGCACCAAACAAGGGATACATGTGGTTCACCTACACATGTGCAGATAGAACATCCATACACATAAATTAAAAAGTAAACAATTGTTTAGAAAGTTGTCAGATGCTATCATTTGGGGATTTTGAATGTGGACCTTCCCAGATAGCCTCTCTCTACAGAGGAGCATGTAACTTGATATGTTCAGGCTGTGCCACAGAAGCATGTCTCATATTTGTGGTTATTTTTGTAATATATTTCAATACAATGGTTTCTTTTGAAGTGGCATGTTTAAAGTATCTCACCAGACCACCCAAAAGTCCTTGGTGTGTAGTGGTGTGAGGCTCTCCCCTGACAGACCTAATGATTACTTTTTTCTCTCCATGGTTACACACATACATTTGCTCATTCATTCTATCTGTGTTTGTTGAGGGCCCTTTGATGTGCTAGATATTGGGCTAAATATAAAACTGAAAATAACTACTTGCTGAATACTTACTTACTTACAGGCACACATGGCTGATTATTTAGCAATAGAAGAAAACAGACCAAGTCTCTAGAAGATAGTGAAATTTTGGGACCCAAAACAAAACTAAGCCAAAAAAACAAAAATCAAAACTGATAAAAAAAATTTAGGGAATCATGGATAGAGTAATCATATATCAGCAGGTGTCCTTTGTAACTGAAACAGCCATGTCTTCTGAGGGGAAAACCAAGAGAATGCCAGCACTTGATTATTTAGGTGCAAAAATGTTAGAGTTTAGGATAAAGCAGGGAACTAAATCATTGATAGTTATTTTTCTCACTGACTGCAGCCAGTGAAAGAACATTATACTCTTTTTTTTTTTTTTAAAGCTCATTTCCTTTTCTTTGCCTTAAAGGTCAGGCGAGATTTCAGCTTTTACTCTCAAGGGTCAGATAAGAATTTCTGGAGTCTCCTAAAACTTGATCTATTGTCCTTTTGTCCCCAGCTCCAGGCAATACCTGTTTAGTCAGTGTCCTTTCCCATTTAACAGACACCCAGGAGAGTGCTGTTTGGGTTGGCATTTCTTTCTAGCTCTCTGTTTAGCTCCTGTGTGTCAGCCTAAGTCACTTACACCAAAGCATTGTCTTTGTAGGAGCAAGTACATTTTTACCCTATCCCTTCAGCCTGAATGTCTATCTGTAATGTCTGTCTCATCTTATATTCTTCAATTTACGCTTTGGTCTCACTGTCATCATTTAAGCATACCTAGTCACTTCTGTTTTAAAATTTTTAAAGCAGGGAGATGATGAACAAAAGGACTGACTTAAAAAAAAAATCCCTGGGTTTGCTAGCTAGTTTGCTCTGTTCTCTGTCCATATCTCTATAGTGCCTCTACTGACACACATGTCAGCACTCCTGAGCCCGCTCCAGTTTGTCTTACACCTCTTTATCAGTTGGCTGACATGTCTAGCCAATATTGCTCTGTGTTTAGTGTTTCCTTCCTTATCTTCCTTATTTGCCCAGTAGTATTTAACAATAAGTTGCCTTTTAATTTGGAGCTGGGAAATCACCATCCATCCCCTGAATTACTCTCACTCTCTTTCCCAGTTCTCCTTCCACTACCTGAGGCTTCTCCAAAGCGCAGGCTCAGGTCTTGTTAGCTTGTCCTCTCTCATAATATGTCGTATGTGTTTACATTGCCAACTCTGATCTTTTTTCTGGGTGCAAACCTTCAATATGCCTATAGTGTTGTGTTTATTTGACTCCTCCTAGGCTTCCCAAATTCTACATGGTCAAAATTGAACAGACCATCTCTCACCCATGTTTGTTTCTGTTTCAGTATCTGTAAATTATGGAAAATGTACTTGCATTTAACTTTTATCAACTTACTTTTTTATGGATGTTTGATGTGTTCTGGTCATAGTATATTTGTCTCTTTATTTTTAAATAATATCAAGTACCTCCTATGTACTAAGAATTAAAATGGATGCTAGAAATAGGATGATGACTTTAACAAATTGTGAACATATATTTTAGAGGTATATATTAAATATATGCATGATTACTTCTAGATAGATGTTGCTAGTATGAATTATATACAGAATTAATTGTATTTTAGTATCTTTAAGCTTAATTTATGATAATATATACTTTGTTCACTTTGATACTTCTATTGGCATGTTCTTTTTCTCAGCTATAAAATTGGTAAATCATTTGAGATTCTGAAAGTAAAAGAAAGTCCCTACAGACAAGTATGTGTCTTCTACAAGAGTAGCTTTGATAGTTAAGAAATGTTTGTTGGACCTAGCAGTGGTGGCGTGCACCTTTAATCCCAGCACTCTGGAGGCAGAGACAGGAAATAGCAACACCAAAAGGAAAGTTTGTTGGGAACTAGAAAGGTGGCTCCATACTCAGGAGCACATACTCCTCTCCCAGATAGCACTCACATGGTCACTCACAACTGTCCATGTCTCCAGCCCCAGGGGATCCAGTGGCCTCTTCCGGCTTTCATGGCCATCAAGGAACACACAAGGTATACACATACAAACAGAAAAACATATGAAATTAAAAAACAATAAATCTGTTTTTAAAAAGAAATGTTTTAAGCAGATAGCCAGCTATGTATTACATATCTAATTCTAGTGTGGAATAAGACATTTATAAAAATAGGATAAGATGAAGATAATGAATTACTTTGACAAAATTGTCTTTTTTATTCATAAAGAGTAAAATGATGTCGAAAATGATATGTCCATGTATTATTCCTCTCTATATAATTATTATGTTCAAAATAAGTCTTCAACATTTAAAAGTGAAATGGCTAAATTATAGCTTACTGCTGTAGTATCTATACTTAAAAGGAAAGACCCATAGAACATGACTTAAAAAAAAAGTGAACACTTGAGCATTTGATCAGTTTAGGTGCAATCATTCATTCTCTTGTGTTGAATATGGGACCGTTCTAACAATATAATGTGTGAAAAACCACTTAGTTATTAACCCTCCTGAATCCTAATTTCTTTATCTGTAACATAATAGTTAGCTACTTATAACATTGTCATACCAATATAATACGATTTCTCATGCAAGTATATTTTGAAATGTAAAACATTTTATATATATGTATGTTTATATATATAAATTTCTGTTTGCAATTCAGATTTCAGATTATTATGAGAAATTTAATAATTTATGATTATTTATATTAATTATATAATTAATAATATAATTAATAATTATAATTATAATAATTATTATGAGAAATTTAAAAATAATTGTGTATTTAATTAATTATCTTGTTATTCCTTTATTTTTTTATTTGTAAGAAAATTACATTTTTCTCTAATAAGTGCCTAGTTAATAATGCATTTTCAGGTTTTGGTTATTATAATGTATATATCTCAAGACAGGTGCATTAGTTACTTTTCTGTTACTATGATAAAACACAGTGACTGAAAGCAAGTTATGAGAAAGATAGTTTATCCTGACTTAGAGTTCCTGAAGGGTGTCCATCATGGCGGGAGGCATGGTGGCAGCAGACTTGGCAGCCGATTAGGAACCCGAGAGCTCACATCCTTTACTGGAAGTAGGAATCAGGGAAAGCAAACTGGAAGTGGGACAAAGTTTTAAATTCTCATAGCTGACCCCAGTGAATACTTCTGCCGGCCAGATCATGCCTTCTAAACCTCTCACACAGCATCACCAACAGGGGACCAGATGTTGAAGTACCAGAGCCTATGGGAGACATTCTTATCTTAACCACCACACTGGATACAAGTCAGGATCCAGGCAAGCATTTTTGCATTAGAAATCATACAATATCACTCTATGGTAGTTTGTGATTACCTTGCTCTATCTCTTGTCTTGCTCAATTTGTAGTGACATGTATTCATGATTGGCTTTTATTTACCTACTAGGGCACTCTTAATTATTCCTCTCATTAATTTGTCAAAATAAGTGACTGAAAAGTTACTATTGAAGTAAGCATCAGGCTGAAGGTGCTGGAAAAGGAAGAGGATTAGAATCCAAAGAATTCACCTGTGGCCTCAATTTGTCCTTAACTTAAGAAACCTTATAATTGGGCCAGCAGTGTGGCTCTGTGAGTAAAAGCACTTGCTGCTGAGCCTGGCCACGTGAGTCTCATTTGTGGGCTGCACATGATGGGAGGAGAGGCCTGACTCTATAGATTGTCCTCAGTTACACGCACACAGGAGCGTGCGTGCACGCGCGCGCGCGCGCACACACACACACACACACACACACACAAAATAGACAAAACATTATAACATATGTTAGTGTTACCAGATTTAACTGTAGCCATATGTGAAGTTTTTTCCTCTCGATATCCGAGCAGATCTTTGGTCTCCTTCAGAGAGCAGGGTCAGAATGGCTTCATAGTTCCCATTTTCTTATGGCAGACATTACTGGTTCTACTATGCTTACCCAGGATATTGTTTCCCCACCCCTTTTTTAAAAAGCAAATTTAATGTAAGCAACAGGACAGCAAGCAGGGAAAACTTCTGAATTAACATCATTCTCCTAGAAACTTCTACTATTGAATATTCTATTTGTTCAGATAATGTTAAATATTTTGGTTTACTTGAAAAATATTTAGCTGTCAATTGTATATATTTTCTTTTCTATTTTGATTTTTATTCTGATGGTTAACTATTGGAAGCCAAGCAGGTGTCCCTGAAGAATAGGATGGCTACTGCTTTGGGGATGACAGAAAGCATTTCTAGCATTCCCATGATGTGTCCACTAGAGAGTCATGACAGGGATGGGTGAGCTGTGTCTGTCAGTACAGGATTGGCTCATTTATTTTCAGAGGAGCAAAAGATTATTCAAAACTGTGTTGTTTGTCAGGGACTTAGAAACTCACTAGGGCAGTGGTTTGGAAGTGAGCAGGTTGAGACCTTCCCCCTGCTGCAGCCCATTCATACAGTCTTCATGTTGGGTAACCTCCAGTCATAAAAGTATTTTTATTGCTACTTCATAACTAATTTTGCTACTGTTATGCATTGTAATGTAAAATTTTTTGGAGATAGAACTTTGCCAAAGGGATTGTGACCCATCCGTTGGGAACTGCTGCACTAAGGAAATTTAGGAGAATTTACTCTGGGACAATAAAAATGAAAATATATGAGTGCTGATTGCATTTCATAAGTTTCTTTTATTTAAAACATTGTCTTTAGTAAACTTTTGGCAGTCTGACTGTTTTTTTATCATAGTCTTCTCCTCCCACAACTCCCAGTCCTTCCGTGTCACCCTCCCCATCCAACTTCATGTTCCCTCTCCCTCTTTGTCTTTACCTTTCTCTCTCCCAACTCTTATGTCCATGGGCTTCAGTTTGTGTTAGCTGACTACTCCCAGGCATGGGGCCTGCTCTGATAATATATCAGCTGTCACACTATTAAAGGAAATACACTTTTCTTTTCCCAGCATCAGTTAATACAGTAGCTCCTTGATAGGAGAAAAACTGTGTGCCCTTCTCTCTCCTCAGTGCTGGGATTCTGTCTAACTTGAGCTTTTGCAGGTCTTATACATACTGTGAGCTCAAATGTGCATCTACCCTGTTGTGTATGAAAAAAATAGTTTTTTTAAATAATCCACTCTTAATTCCCTCTGTCCCTTACAGTCTTTTGGTGATGGGAGGTTGGCTGAGAGCCATAAAGGGAGAGGTGTGTTATAGACATCCCTAGGGTCAAGTACTCCAAAGACTTATTCTCAGCATGGTGACAAATTGTGGGTCTGTGGGTTAATTGTCATCTGCTGCAAGAAGCCTGCTCTATAATAAGGGTTGAGTGAGGTGTGGTGGGTGTAGTAACAAGTCATTAGGAGTCGTTTTGTTGTTTTATCCATTTAGTATAATAATAGTAGTATGTTTCTTTTTACAGTTTGTGTATGTGTATGTATATATACATGTCTGTGGCTTGGTATGCAAACGAAAGTCAGCAAGATAATATAACAGTATATGAATTCAGCATTCACATTTTTAGTTATGAACATTTTCATTTTTCTGCCAATTCAGGACATACTGCCTGAATTCAGGATACTGCCTGCCATGATCCAAGCATTGTTCTTTCAAGGTGCAGAGATCTGATAGTGAGCCAAAGAGACAAAGGTTTCCCTTCTGGAAACTGAGCAGCAGACGGTAACACATGTGTACGCATGCGTGCATTAGTAATAGGTCGCAAGGAGTCAAATTCAGGAGGAAAAAGGTGGAAGGATGAAGGCATCCTAGGTTGACCTGGAGGTGCTTTACCAAGAAGTTGACATGTGAGAGAGAGGAGTGAAGGCAGTGAGAGTGGCCTTGCAGGTATCCTTTAGGCACTGTGAAGGCCTGAGTGCTGCTCGTGAAGCAATGGGGCAGTGTGGGCTGTATGGACCAAGAGGGCCTAGTCCACAATCATGCAGGCTCCACAGTTATTGCTCTGAAGTTCATGAGTCCCTGCTTGCTTGGTTTAGTTGTCTCTAGATTTCTTCATCATGATCTTGATCCCCACCTAGCTCATATAATCCCTCTTCCCTCTCTTTGACTGTACTCCCAGTGCTGGGTGTGAGCCTTGGCTGTGGCTCTCTGTATCTTCTACCATCAGTTACTGGATGAGGGCTCACAGTCTTCTATAATTTCAGTTCCAGGGGTCCAGTGCCCTCATCTGGCCTCCACAGACACCAGGCATGAATGTGCTGCATAAACATACATACAGGCAAAGACTCATGCACACACACACACACACAAAATTAAAACATTTTAAAAGAAGCTGTCCAGTGATTTAATTTTTATGTATTTCTGGAGGTTTAGTATGCAATTTTTTGTTTTGTGTTCAAAATGAGCTATAGCATAATGAATATTAACTTTAAAATAGTTTTTAAGGAGCATTTTAGAAATGAAATTTGAAGTGTTTTTAATAATCTGATGAATATTCTAAATGTATATTCTCTATGTGATGAAATGTTTGAAATTATGGCCTTTTGTACACTAACTTAGGTGAAGTTAACTTTATTTAATGCTAATCTTTTTGGTAGTTGCCTCTATATTAGCATTTGGTGAATGCAAATGATGGAGCAGACAGATGTCATACGTGTCCCATGGTTTACATTGGCCATTCAAAACACAGTTCTGCCACTAACAACAAAAATTCCCTGTTGTCTCATACAGGAGTTACTTTTTTTGTTCCTAGGGAAAAAAAGAGTATTTCAGTGTCCATAGAATACAGAAGGAACAAAGTGAATTATAAACTATATTAACCTTATTTCTGTGTTTATGTATATTATAATGAATAATTTAATCATAGTGTTTAAAAGCATTGTTTTTGTGGATTTAATTTCAATAAAGCAGTGGCCTTGTACCACTTCTGTGTCATAATTACAGCAATATGCATTTGTCACAGGTAAAATTGGCAAATAGAAAGGAAGGCTTATTTTTCTTGAAAATTGTTGATGGAGGAATAAAGTATAAGTCAGGGATCTCTCGCCCAAGAAAATTAAAAAAATAGATTTTTAACAAATCTAATTATATATTTCTTTTAGAGAGCATCTCACTGTATAGCCTTGGATGGCCTGGACATCACTAGGTAGATCCAATCCAAGAGCTCTACCTGCCTCTGCCTCCTGAATGCTGAGATTAAAAATGTGTGTATACCACCACACGTGGCATTTATGAGTTATTTTAATGCCACCAAAGTGCTCTTAAGTTTAGATATAGCTATATAAATGTGAAATGTATATGTATATATAAAGAATTTTTCCTTAATGTGTATTAATTTTAGCTTTCTCTTTTATTAGCTTGGGATGATTTGTTGGTCATTTTAAATTTTTGTTAAGTTTTTAAACTGTCTTTGAGATTGATATGTTAAATTAGCATTTTTGAATTTTTTAAAGTTTTATGTAAAAAATTAGCAGCTGCTATTAAGAGAACGTTGATTTCCCAAGACAATTTTGTTTGTCATTTAAATAAGTCATTAACAGTGCCAGTGATTAGAGAAGAGGCGTTTTCACCCTATTTTTCTATTTTAGTACTATATTCATTGGTCTTTGGCCTTCCTAAAAGTTTTCTGGTATTTTTTCAATTTGTGTATCTGTAAATAAAAGCTCTCTAGTTCATGTTACTTTACTGGAACTATTTTCATTCCTAAGAAAGAATTATTAAAGAAATGAGTTACTGAAATATGCATGCAGCAAGAAAAACAACAAAAACTTTAATTTGTGAGTGGTTTGTGAGTGACAGTGGTGTTTCAGGCATGAGAAATCTGTCTCAGATGTTTACCCAGTTGTCTCCTGAGTAGGCGGAGGTTTGTCATGGTATAGAGCATCTGTCAGGATTATAGCACTGCTACTGCTGCTCTAACTCAACATTGACGTCTGTTACTTGTCATGCTAGCTTGAAATCAAATCCCCTTTTTGTTTGTTTATTTAAGACTGAAAGAGCATATTCTTTTTGTGGAACTATTGAATACATGGCACCAGATATTGTCAGAGGGGGTGATTCAGGACATGACAAGGTATGTTCTATTTTTATACTATTTTGTGTATTTCCATAAATTGTGCAGTAAGAATGAATCCCAGTAAATAAGTACAGTTAAGTACAGACCTTAAACAGAGTATCTCTCTGGTGCTTCGTAACTTCATTTGTTTCTCTGCTTTCTGTACTGGAACCTGCTATGACAATTTTCACGTTTTGTTTTGAAAAGAATACAAAAATTAAGACATTTTATGTTTTCCTTTTAAGATTTTATTGGTGAAGATCTTTTGTTTTGTTTTGACATCATTGTTAAAGTTGAGACTTTGAAGTTATTCTTCAAATAATTTTAAGTTTTATTTTCATTGGGAGAACCTGTGACTTAAAGTACCAACCATGACTCCATTGAAACAACTCATTCCTTTTGTGTTAGGCACATTTGAACCAAGTATAATCCAGAGGTGTGATTGAATACCTAAGCTGTGTATGTGGCTCTTCTCTGCATCATGCAGAAAGGTTTTGGACAGAGCTTTATTGACATGGTTAATGTCTTCAGGAGTCAGAAATGACGGTGGTTGTTTGCCACCTTTGGCTGATAAGTTCTTCTACTGAGATGTTAAGAGACCATTGAAAAAGAAAACCACTCATTTTATTTCCAGTTTCTGTCTTTAACTTCACAAAGATAATGGTGACTTTGGTGATAATTCTCCATCAGAAATAACATTTTTCATATTCTTGAAAGGAAAATTCTACACTTAAAATATGGTTTGTTTTCCTAACCCTCTAACGAGCTTGAGTTTTTTCTTTGTCTTTCTTTCCCCTTCCCTGTGTAAGTGCCAGTGAATATAATAAGAAACTGACACCTCTAAATCATTATAAAATCTAGCTAATTTTCCATCCTGTATTAAAGGGTAATGCTTTCCTATCACTTTTAATTTAAAAATAACATTCTCCAAATAAATTCTGGCTGGCTTGCTGTTCTCAGCTCCTGCATCCCCTTTCAAAGCCCCACATGTCCTATTCCAGTATCTGGCTGAATGGTTGACCTCCTTTCAGATGACCTGTCTTAGTCTGTCAACCTCATTTCTCAAGTCTGAATGGCAGTGGTTACTGGCCCATGGCTAGAATCTGATCTTGGGCTGTATTAGCCAAACAGCACGGTTTCATGCCCAGTGTAGAACATTCGGAGGACACACTCAGCTAGCATTGGAACTGCTTATATGAATTCAGTAGTTGAGATGCTGGTTTTGTTTGCTTTATTGTATAATATATAGCTATTGTGTAATTCAGTAGGAATTTATAAGTTAGATTCTGAAAATTAACTACTAAAGCTTTAATTTTCAAACAAGAAAACCTTGTTTTACACCCAGAACTTCTGCATGGCTAAAATCCACTATATAACTAGCCAAAACTACTGTTTCTTGAATATTTATTGTTCAGTTAATTATATTTATAAATGGGTTTCCAGTTTAGAATACATTTTATTTTCTGTTATTTTAAATCGCTCCATTGGTGTGAATACATAGACACATTTTGTAAGAGAAATTGATTTTTTATGGGACTGTGTAAAATGTTTACATTTTTGCCTTTGAGTTTAAGGAATTTCTCTTGTTCTTTGGAAGATGAATGCTGGTCAGTACCTACCCCCCATAATAGATTCAATGTTTTCCATACCTCAACTTATAGGAAATAAATTTTAAGTTAAATTGTTTTAAATTAACAGTGGTAAAACTAACTGATTTAGAAAAATTTTAAAGCACTTTATGTTCTGGATATATGTAGGCATTTTTTTCTCTTAATGTCTCTTACATGTGTTAACTTAGTACTCCTGGGACTAAAAGCTATGAAAAAACATTTTTAAGTGTATAACTTCATTTTGGTCCTTTTTTCTTGTAACATATATTTTAGTTGCTAATTCTATAAGATGAAATTATTATTGTTTTATAGGCAGTTGACTGGTGGAGTTTAGGTGTTCTAATGTATGAACTACTAACGGGAGCATCTCCTTTCACTGTTGATGGAGAAAAAAATTCCCAGGCTGAGATATCTAGGTAAGACATCCACAAATACCATAAAATCATCCTCTTGTAGGCTTCCTGGGTGTTACTGTCTTTGTTCATGATAGCAAGTATCACAGTTACAGCATTATGGTTTTGTCCTATTTTTACTTGAATTTTCTAACATTAAGGACAGACTTGACGGAAATAAATACTGAGTCTACTCAGTGAATGTGACAGAACTTTTTCTTGCCTGAAACAATTTTAACAATGGGCTAAATATACAAACCAGCAGTTTTGAGGACATTGAACATCTGGCAATGGAAGGCAATGGTTTCAGAGACACAGAAAATAAATAAGATATGGCCTAAGGTCATCCCAAATGCTTACTTTAAGAGCTCCCAGGATAAAACACCTGTGGCAACCCATGTGACATTGAAGAAATGGAACTGATGGTCTAGGGGGACCTAGACAGCTAGTTTGCTGACTGGAGTGACTGAGAGGAGAGATATGAGTCCAGAGACTTGCAGAAGTATTGTTATATGTAAAATATATACAATAAAGCATTTATTTTTAAAGTTATTTGTTTATAGTATAGTTTTCCTCCAGATCGATTTATAGATTCAATATAACTACAGTTCCAACTGGCTTTTTTGTTTTTTGTTTTTAGTACATAGAAATTGGAAATCTGATCTAAAACTCAGGTAGAAATGACGAGGACTTAGACTGTTGGATTACCTTTGAAGAAGAAGAATACAGTTGATTTCAAGACTTATCATAAGCTGTAATGACTGCACACTTTGGTTTTGGTGTCAAGACAAACAGATGAATCCTGAATGCTTTGCATGTCTGCAATTTCAGTACTCAGAAGGTATATGCAAGAGAATTGCTGCAAGTTCAAGGCTAGCCTGATCAACTTTGCAAGTCTTAGAACAGCTCTATTACACAGCAAGACCTGTTCTCTTAAAAAACTAAAGAGCCAGGCTGTGGTGGTGTATGCCTTTAATCCCAGAACTTGGGAGGCAGAGGCAGGTGAATCTCAGTGACTTTGATGCCAGACTTGTTTACAAAGCAAGTTCCAGGACTGCCAGGAGTATTACACAGAGACACTCTGTCTAAATAAAGGAAGAGGGGAGGAGCAAGGGGTGGTAGACGGGGACGAGAAGATAAGTGAAGCAGAAGAGCCCAGAAGTAAGCTATGTGTCCAGGTTTTGACAAAGGTTCAAAGTTATAACTATAAAACTTCAGACTGGAGAGATGGCTCAGAGGTTATGAGCACTGACTGTTCTTGCAGAGGTCCTGAGTTCAATTCCCAGCAACCATATGATGCCTCATAACTATAAAACTTCTGGAAGAAAACATTTTTAAAAATCTGTAGGAGTGGGAGATGTCTCAACAGATAGAGGTGCTTGCTGCCCAAGCTTAGTGACCGGAATTCAATCCCCCAAACCTCCATAAGGGTGAAAGGAAACTCCGTAAAGTCACTCTGACCTCCGTGTGCTGTGGAGCTACTGTCACTCTCCAGAAGTCACGGTGGCCTTGGATAAGCTAAAAGTGTAAGTAGAGCAGTCAGTAAAGAAATCATTTATAAACTAGACATTCTATATTAAATACTTTTGTTCTTCAAAACATTAAGAAAATGAAGACAATAAGTCTCTGGGATAAAATTTTAAATCATATATCTGATAAAGATTTGGTGTAGAAAATATATAAAGAACTTTAAAAAATTAAGAAATCAACCAAATCATTATAAAAAGGCAAAAATATTGAACAGACATTTTAGTGAAGATGATCAATGAGTGGCAAATGAACATGTAAAAAGATGAGCAGTGTCATTGGCCTTTAGGAAAATACAGTTTCAAATCACAGTAAAATACTTCCATACTCACTCATCTAGTTATAAAGATGATAGCCATGCCAGACACTGAGAAGAATATGGAGGACATGCAAGGGAGTGTCAGATAATGCTCTTGTACTTGTCACTTGTATTGACTTAATAAAATGCTGATTGGCCAGTGGTCAGACAGTAAATATAGGCAGGGTGGCCAGACTAGGAGAATTCTAGGAAGAGGAAAGGCAGAGAAGCAGATGCCAGCCAGACAGAGGAAACATCATAAAAAGGCTGAACTAAGCAAAGGTACCAAGCCATATAGCTAAACAGAAATAAGAATTATGAGTTAATTTAAGCATAAGAGCTAGATCGTAATATGCTTGATCTACTGACCCAGCAGTTACCATAATATTAAGACTCTGAGTCAGTTATTGGAAAGTGGCTGCTGGGTTTTTGAGAGTTTCTCCTGGGACAGAAACTTAGTATAGTACCAATAATACAGTGTTAGAAAATGGGCAGTGTTTTTAGAAAGCAAAACTTTATCTACTCATGAACCACCTATTCTAGCCCTAGGTGTTAGCAAGGAAAAACAAAGTATATCCTTGCAAAAACTTGTACAGCAAGTGATTCCAAACTAGAAATAACCCAAGTACCTGTCAACAAGCAGTCAATAAAGAAATTATGGTGTATCCCTGCAAATAAAGAGCTACTTAGCAGTAAAAATGTACACTGTACTAATACAAATAAGGAGTTGGATAAATCTAAAAATAATTGTATGAATGAAAGAAGCATAGCAATATAGAGTGTTTACTGTATGATTCCAGTTCTGGAACATGTCAGCTCATCCATATTAATAAGAAGCAGAATGTTGGTTGGTGTGGGACTGGCAAAGGAGAAGAGAAGGAAGAATTCACAAAGGAATATGAGAAACTTTGGAAGGGAGTAGGTTTCTACATACACAAGGCAGGCTTCATCCAGTTACACTTTGTGTAAATGTATTGTGAATCCATTATACATCTATTAGTAAAATAGTAAGATGTACCATCTCTAGGACAGACTCAGAAGTAAATAACTTCAATATTTCGGCTTATGTAATACCTAAGTTAAAGGAGACAGAATTTTTAAAAAATCAGCTAAAATTATACCTATTATAAAAATTCTAAATAGATTTTTGACAGTTTGAAAATTCCTCTGGTGAGGTGTGGATATTCATATCCATAATCCAGATGATCATGGAGTCACAAATAGATTTGAAGTTATTTGGAAAAAAGTCTCAAAGTTATAGGAAGTCTTGGTCATCATTCTGAGCTGGTGAATTTAAGTCATGGTTTCCTTCGCACTCTAGTTCGGTCTTCCTGTAAAGAGAAGTATATTGTTTATGATAGCAGAGATTGCTCAAGTGCCATTCATATTGTAATTGATTTTGTTTCCTTCCTTTTAACCATCTGGCATTTTGATTTTAGCAAGTGAAAGATCATGGGTCAAAAAGTGCGTGAAAACTTTAAACTAGAACAGATGAATGTTCAAGAATTAAAGTAGAATGTCTTTCCTTTAACCCGTTATCTAATTTGCCAGGCTAATTAAGTTGTATAAAACTTAGTATTAACATGCTCATTTGATGGCTTTTGATGACTGAGTTGTCCTACTCCATTCTGATTATCTTCACTGATAGAAATCTCTCATAGTTTGATCTTGTAAATATATCATCAAGATAAATGTCATTCATTATCTTGTCTCTAAATGTTTTACTTGGTAAAGGCCGTTTTTCACTGAATTCTTACATTTCTGATATAAGAATTTTGTTTTGGATCTCACTATGTAGACTTGGCTAGCCTGGAATTTACTGTGTAGATCATGCTGGCCTCCAGTTCCTAGAGAGCCATCTATCTCTGCCCATCAGTGCTGCTTTAAAAGTGTCTGCCACCAAGCTCTGCCTGCCTCTTTCTCTTTATTTTTGTGAACTTTAAGAACTCAGTCTACTACCTGCACTTTTATTTGTCATTAATATTGTATTTAATATTATTTGCTTGCTATTGCTGTCTACAGATAGTCTAAAATTGAGTAATAATAATAATACTTTGTAAGTTTATTAAATTTCATAGTAAAAACTTTAAACAAGAAACCCTAAGAGTACAACTTTCTTTCTAAAGTTAGCCTCCCTTCTTGGGTATGGGTGCAGTTCCTTACTTGTTCCATGCTGTTCTTGAAAGGACTCTTAGGTAGGCATTTTTCATGGATTCTGTATACCATATTGAACTGGTTTAATTATATCTATCCCCTCTTAAAACATGCCAAAATTATGTTTCTTATTAATCCTGGACCTGTGTTCTTTAGAATATTGAGTAATTGTGTTACTCTTTCTAGACATTGAAGTAGTCAAACATAGGGAATATTTTAGAAATCTGGGCTTAGGCTATACACACACCCCTCTTCTAATAATGCACTTGACAGCCTGAGACCTTTACCTGTATTAATCTACATAGCCCTCCTCAAGTAAATCTCTCCCCCACTTGGCTATAAAACTCAGTTTCTCTTAAGATGTAATCCCATAGATAAAAGGACCAATCCAACCTGAACTAATTTTGGTGAATGCCCAAAAGAGCAAAATTGTGTCCTCAGGTGAACTTTTAGGGGAGACTCTGTATTTACTATTTTATGTTTACTGATTAAAATTAGATACGTAATAGGTAAGGACATACACAGTAGAACTATTTATATGGCATATATTAAACAAGGCAGAGGGCTCATGACACTATTCCCCTTAGTAATCATACTTTGAACACTATCAAAGGAATCCTTAAGCAGTAAGCAAGACTGTGACATATCTTCACCCTTGTGGCCTGTTGTTCCTCTTCAATGTGTTCTATATCTTGGCTTTGAATACAGTTTTCTTGCTGCCTGTCCATCTGTGTGAGTCTTTATTTCAAGTCTTTGAATTAGGGTCCAAGAATTGGGAATCACCTGGTCTAGACCCCCAATGACTGGTAATATTGTTATAGGCATCTTACAATGGTTTTATGCAGAACAAACTTTTTCAGTTCTGGTGACTATTCATAAAAAATTATTTTCAGAAAAAATATGACTTTATTCATAATAATAAAAAATAAATAAATAATTTTCAGATTCCTCATATCTTGGTACCATTTTAGACAGGTTTTAACTTGTTAATTTAGACTTGAATGGTTTCTGTTTAGCTTTTTGTATACTGGTTTCTTATCTTTATCCATTTTTATATATATCCTAGACGATTCTTTCTTATGTGTCTTCTTCCACTGGCCTCCTGTCTGTGTAGAAGTCTGTCTTTACTGCTGAACAGAAAGATACTGCCCCTTCAGGAGAGTCATTTCTGTCAGTTCTTACAGTGCTGAAGCTTGGAAACCATAAGCTAATTCCTTCTTACCTGAGAACCACCATGTAAATACTTATCTCCTGCTCTGTCGTCAGCTCTTGACAACTTATTTCTTTATCTAGTTTTCTCTGCCTTTGAAATGAAGAATACACCTGCCATGTGATATTTATTTGTTGTTTCATTTTTCCTCAGCAAAGTATGCTATATTAGTGTTTCATTGCATTGTTATAGGTATGATGTTATTAAGTCTAGGCCTAAGTGTAGTGTAAAAGGTCCAGCCAAAGAATCTAACCCTGGCCCTCAAACTAGAGCTAATAAAAGAAACCCACCCTGAGCCAGGGAAAGAAACACTTTATCCCTGAACCCATAACTAAAGAAATGTACCCTGACTCTAAAACCAGCACCAAAGAAACACACTTTGGCCCTAGAATCAGAGCCAGTGAAAAAGTATGCCCTGGCCCTGAAATTAGAGTCAAAAAGCCCAAAAGAGCCAGTGAAAGACATACACTTTGGCCCTGAAACCACAGCCAGATCTGCCAAGCAGAAAAGTAACCAATCTCTGAACAGGAAACCAAATCTGCCAAGCAGAAAAGTAACCAATATCTGAACAGGAAAAACGGACCAATCTCTGAGCAGAAAACCAACCAAATCTAGCCACTCAGTGCTCAGTGGCTGTAAATCTGACCAATCCCCACCCTGGAAAACTCCACCCCCAAGAAGCCCCTTGTAAGCCCTGAGTCTGCTGCTTTCTCCCTACTGCATTCTCTCACCCAGCAGAGGCAGCCATTATTCTGGATTCTTCCCTCCCAATAAATCTCTTGAATGAGGTTTGGGTGACCACCTTCTTTCGCCACAGCAGTGACAGAGCCTAGACAGAGGGCACTTGAAGGGAGGGTAGCTGTTTTAACTTTTGCTGAGGAAACCTTCCCCTAGTGGAGCAATGTTGCTACACTCCAGAAGCCAGAGCAGGACTGTAACAACTTTGCTGGGGAAGCCCTCCTCTGCAGAGCTTCCCCAAAGCAGGGCTGTACACTTCTACCCGTGTTTACTGTGACCTGTGGTATTCATTAGCTCCCAACTGCCTGAATACCTTTCCATCTGAGCTATAACACTCAGTGTGCCTGGGCTCCCGACTACCATGATTTCTTTCCATCTGAGCTGCACTAACACTTACAGTATATGCTACCAAAAGTCTGGGTATTCCTTAATATCCGCAGGTTCCACATTCTTGTTCTAACAGTAGATCAAAATATTAGAATAAAATGCATTTCAGAAAATTTCAAAATCAAAATTTGAATTTAATGCATTACAAAGTACTATGCTGAACCTACATGAATATAAGTGATACATAATTCATGCTTTAGCTTCTTCACTTTCACAGGTCCTCAGTCTCTAGTTGTCATTGTTTGAGCACTGGCCATTTCAGATCTCACTCATTAATATGTAGTTGGATCTATAATTGATACTTCAGTAGTGAGCAAGTTCAGATTTTTTTCTTATAGCTAATCCTCTAAACAATACAATGTAATAACTGTTTACACAACATTTATATGTATCAAGTATTTGTATCAAGTATTAGAAATAACCTGGTGTTTTAAGTATATAGAAGAATGCATGAGTTGTATACACATACCACGTTCACATCAGTTTATATAAAGAACTTGGCACCCTCAGATTTTTGTATCCCTGGGGCTCTGAACTGATATTAAGGGATGGCTGTATTAGGAGAGTTCCAGTTGGTACTGTGTAGTAGTGGTCAGCTAACTAGTTTGCAGGCAAGGTTTATTCTGCTTGCCTATTTAGTTTTGTTTCTCCAGTTTGTTTTTGTTGGAGAGAGGATAGGAGTTATGAACTAAGAATGCTTTTTGCATTCTTTAAAAGTAAAATTTGTGATGTGAAATATACATTTGTTCATCAGGGTTATTAACTTTATTAAAACATAGCTATGCTTGTTCTATAGTGTATTTTCTCTTACAGCTTTTTACAACAGCAGCAGAGCTGAATTGTGACCACGGAGACCCTATAGATTACAAATCTTGAAAGACTTATTACCTGTCTCTGTTAGTATTCCCTTACCTGTTAACAAGTAGCAAATTGCCTAAAAACTAAGTGAATTAAAATAATATACATTTTATAGTTTCTGTGGTTCAAGAATTTAAAGCAAAGCTCAGCTGCATCTTCTACTTAAAGGCCGTGGTCAAGAGTCTTGGTTAGGCTGTCATTAACTCAAGGCTCAACTAGAAAAAGATCTATATCCATGCTCACATCATTGTGGCAAGATTCAGTTCCTTGTAGACTGCTGGAGTGGATGGAGGCTTAGTTCCTTGGTTGCTGGTGGCTAAGGATTGTCTTTATTTCCTTACTTTGTAGGCTAGCCTAACATGGCAACTTAACCCATCTAAGCATGTGCAGCCTCATCATGAAAGGTGTTAAATCTATGCACACCTAAGGGTCTGTGAATACAGAACTAACTGTGACCCCTAGGGACTGTCATTTAAAATCTACCTCCCATTTGTATGAAAAAGTTTTAACTTCTGCATCATCACTGAGTGCATCTAGAGATGTTAGCTCACTTAAATGCAGAAAACTCAGAGAGCAAGTTTCTTTCTGATATTTTTGGACTCATGTCTTTAAGGGTAAATATTATTTTGCCTATTCTCTAAGTATTTTAGAAGAATAAGATCAAATGAGAAATAGCTGATTCTGATTGTAGACCAGCAACTGTGGATAAAACAAGGAAAATGAGCATGTGTGTCCCCTGCAGGCTGGTCAGATAAGTCCCAGGGCATGTGTTGGTG